>CM037783.1:67521955-67571955 GCA_021229015.1 Solen grandis | reverse complement strand
CCTCTATATGATACTGCAAGATTTATAAGAATAATTCATTTTACCTGAGCACACTGGCACTTGACACATGGCATCTCCCCGTACGGCTCCAGTACCGGACTCCACCTGTCCCCTACCATGTAGAAGTGATCCCCTAGCCAGCAACCTATGATATGAAAATTGATATAATTTTCAAAAGCTAAACTATGCGTTGTCACTGGATGCCTCTACAATTTGAACAACGCCGTCTCAACATCATTATCATATGATCTTTATCAATCATGTAAAAAGCTCCTTTTTTCAGTGGTAACATGGTGACGTATACTACTTGCAGATCCGATGGTTACTGGAACCAGGAAGTATTGGAAGAAAAATAAATCAGTTTAAAAAAATATAAACACATATAACGTACATATTCACAATTTGTGATGCAAACTGCACATAGCTGCATTAAATCTATTATGTAAATTGAACATAGCAGCAATAATTTTTCCATGTGAATTGAACATATCTGCATCAAATTTAGCATGTAAATTGAACATAAATACATCAATTGTTAAATGTAAATGACACAAAGCAGAAATAAATTGGCCATGTAAATCTGCATCAGATATATCATGTAAAGTGCACATAACTGAATCAAATATGCCATATAAAGTGTACATAACTGAATAAAATATGTCATATAAAGTGTACATAACTGAATAAAATATGTCATATAAAGTGTACATAACTGAATAAAATATGTCATATAAAGTGTACATAACTGAATAAAATATGTCATATAAAGTGTACATAACTGAATAAAATATGTCATGTAAAGTGTACATAACTGAATAAAATATGTCATGTAAAGTGTACATAACTGAATCAAACATGTCATGTAAAGTGTACATAACTGAATAACATATGTCATGTAAAGTGTACATAACTGAATCAAACATGTCATGTAAAGTGTACGTAACAGAATCAAATATGCCATATAAAGTGTACATAACTGAATCAAACATGTCATGTAAAGTGTACGTAACAGAATCAACTATGTCATGTAAAGTGTACATAACTGAATCAAACATGTCATGTAAAGTGTACATAACTGAATCAACTATGTCATGTAAAGTGTACATAACTGAATCAAACATGTCATGTAAAGTGTACATAACTGAATCAAACATGTCATGTTAAGTGAACATAACTGAATCAAACATGTCATGTAAAGTGCACATAACTGAATCAAACATGTCATGTTAAGTGCACATAACTGAATCAAACATGTCATGTTAAGTGCACATAACTGAATCAAACATGTCATGTCAAGTGTACATAACTGAATCAAACATGTCATGTAAAGTGCACATAACTGAATCAAACATGTCATGTAAAGTGTACATAACTGAATCAAACATGTCATGTAAAGTGCACATAACTGAATCAAACATGTCATGTAAAGTGCACATAACTGAATCAAACATGTCATGTAAAGTGTACATAACTGAATCAAACATGTCATGTCAAGTGTACATAACTGAATCAAACATGTCATGTAAAGTGTACATAACTGAATCAAACATGTCATGTCAAGTGTACATAACTGAATCAAACATGTCATGTAAAGTGTACATAACTGAATCAAACATGTCATGTTAAGTGCACATAACTGAATCAAACTTGTCATGTAAAGTGTACGTAACTGAATCAAACATGTCATGTCAAGTGTACATAACTGAATCAAACATGTCATGTCAAGTGTACATAACTGAATCAAACATGTCATGTCAAGTGTACATAACTGAATCAAACATGCCATGTAAAGTGTACATAACTGAATCAAACATGTCATGTAAAGTGTACATAACTGAATCAAACATGTCATGTAAAGTGTACATAACTGAATCAAACATGTCATGTAAAGTGTACATAACTGAATCAAACATGTCATGTAAAGTGTACGTAACTGAATCAAACATGTCATGTCAAGTGTACATAACTGAATCAAACATGTCATGTAAAGTGTACATAACTGAATCAAACATGTCATGTAAAGTGTACATAACTGAATCAAACATGTCATGTAAAGTGTACATAACTGAATCAAACATGTCATGTAAAGTGTACGTAACAGAATCAACTATGTCATGTTAAGTGCACATAACTGAATCAAACATGTCATGTAAAGTGTATGTAACTGAATCAAACTGGTCATGTCAAGTGTACATAACTGAATCTAACATGTCATGTCAAGTGTACATAACTGAATCAAACATGTCATGTCAAGTGTACGTAACTGAATCAAACATGTCATGTTAAGTGCACATAACTGAATCAAACATGACATGTAAAGTGTACGTAACTGAATCAAACTGGTTATGTAAAGTGTACGTAACTGAATCAAACATGTCATGTCAAGTGTACATAACTGAATCAAACATGTCATGTCAAGTGTACATAACTGAATCAAACATGTCATGTCAAGTGTACATAACTGAATCAACTATGTCATGTAAAGTGTGCATAACTGAATCAAACATGTCATGTAAAGTGTACATAACTGAATCAAACATGTCATGTAACGTGTACGTAACTGAATCAGACTGGTCATGTCAAGTGTACATAACTGAAGCAAACATGTCATGTCAAGTGTACCTAACTGAATCAAACATGTCATGTAGATTGTAACAACTGCATCAGATTTGTATTTGATTTGCAAATAGCTTCATCAAATTTGTCATGGAAATTGTATGTGTTAGAAAATCATTTAGTTTCAGGTTATGGTTCTTGGGATTTGGATCCAGAGAGCAAAATGTCTGCAACGTGAACACTTCGTAACTAGAATGTCCAATACATATGTTTCAATCTATTTCTCATCTATAAGGACATAACGTGTGTCGGTTCATGTCAGTCACTATAGTTTAACTAGAGCGTGGTGTGCTAGGATTACTAATGCATCCCAAACACTTCAGTAGTTTCCGAAAAAAAAAGGAAATGTGAAATATATTTCCCAGTATCATCGATGTTAGGTATTTAAGAAAGATTCGTTGGATCCATCGAATAAAAGAAGTTTCATTTAAAAATAACTACTAATATCAACGATTGTTACGTAGATACCATCTAAGATTTAAATCATATTTATGGACTAATAGACCAGTCAGTTAATACTTTATCTGTCAGACATAAAACATATAAGTTTTGAAAGTGATTTTATTCTTACTTTTGTAGATCTCAAATGACATTGACTTTAATAATCCTTTTATGTTAATTAAGTAATTACAAGAAAGTATGGTGTTTTCGTAATTCATTAATTTTCAAAGAAGACAGAGCCCCGAGACTGAGTCTAAAATATAGCCTCGATAAATTGATGGATTAGGATCCTGGTTCGATATCTATCTCTTGTTATATTATCTTTCTAAAAGAATGTTTATGTAATCATAGTTTTAAGTTTACCGTATTGTTGCATGTAGATGGACATCAGCTGAGAAGATGCACTGATCATATTGACAAGATATTACAATCAGTATTTACCACACTGGGTATAGTTTATTCGAGACCTCTTAGGATTTGAATAGATCATATCTATGTTTGGCTGTAATTCCCCTCTAGTTGCTTAAAATCTATTTTCTCTGAGAAGTCAGTCCAGACTACAATGATTGAACTTCATGTAACAGGACTGCAACCGCCCATCGATAAATGACCAAGAGGTTGCATACTATTAAACTTAACTATATTTTAAGTAAAAATGGCCATGGTTTTGAATTGTATGCTATTAAAAGAATATAGGATTTGCAATATGTTTATATGAACTTGACTTTTGGATAAAAATATCCAATGGCTCTTTCTCACACTGTCATGAGAATTAAAGTCTCATATCAGCTCCCAATATTAGGTTTGGCAGCATTAACAAAACATTTAAGCTATCGTGAAATATATTTTATAACGAATGGAAAACCCATATAACATGCTCTTGATTGAATACCGTTAGCGTCAACTCACTCTGTAAATATCACTTTCAATTTTTACTTAGCACATTATTTCAGACAAAATCCCCAGGAAAATGTTTCAGCGGACAGATTCATATTATATTTTGTTGTTTTATGTGTATTAAAAAAATACATTTATAAAAAAATAAAAATAAAAATATTTAACATAACTCCTATCTATCACCTCATTTGAAGAAAGAAACAGAGGGGCTCCGTGGCCGAGAGGGTAAAGTCGCTGACTTTAGAACTCACTCAGCCCCTCACAGCGTGGGTTCGAAACCCGGCAGGGTCATTCGGATTTTCACGTGAGGAAGCCTTCCAGCTGGCGATGGTTCTACCCGGATGCCTCAGTGCATTCGGGGTCTTCGCCACCTGTAATTAGCTGGACGTCGCTGTATGACTGAAATACTGTCGAAGCGACGATAAACTCAAATAGTCAAGTCCAGTCAAAGAAACAGAAGTTACAGAAACTATGTGATGAACCAGTTTTAAAGAAATAAAATGACTAAGTGTGCATTCTGTTTCGATATGTTTTTTTTTCTTTTATGAATTAAGGTGCAACGTTATAAGATAACTTTCGGACAGTATTATCATTACATTTTATAAAAGACAGAGAATTTTTATAAAGGTATATACAAGAGGAAAAAATACAAAAAGAAGTTATTTTTGTGACTGTGTATTACCCCATATTTAATTTCGACAAAAGGGTCCAATACAATTGAAATAAAACAAAAAGGCACACAAATACGAGGGTTTATTCTAAAATACGTCGACTTTTTACGTAGCATGAAAACCATTTGGAGTATCAGCCTGGAAGTTTGATATGTCGTTTTGGAACATATAATCAAATTTCTCTTAAATTCTCGTGAATATATCTCTATACGATTTAAGAATATGTGGTTTTACAATTACATATTATGGCGTTCCTGGCGCAGTCTACAAATACGACGTCAACGTTATCGCGCTCCTGGCGCAGTCTACAAATACGACGTCAACGTTATCGCGTTCCTGGCGCAGTCTACAAATACGACGTCAACGTTATCGCGCTCCCGGCGCAGTCTACAAATACGACGTCAACGTTATCGCGCTCCTGGCGCAGTCTACAAATACGACGTCAACGTTATCGCGCTCCTGGCGCAGTCTACAAATACGACGTCAACGTCAAGACTGTACATAATTCCCACATCAGTGATATTCACACTCTTGGTGGCCTTCTTGAACGGTTCAATGGATTTTCATATGAATTACAGTGAGAAAAAAAATTCATTTTCTTATAATTTCAATATTTCTGCTCCATAAATCCAAATAAACAGTGTAATTTTAATGGTTATACAGTTTTTACCTTTAAATAAATCAAAACATTTTTTTTTTTCATATTTAAAATGATTAATTAAAGCAGATCAATTTGATATAAATTTAAATAAGACTGAGAATAAGAGCACGTGATTAATTTAAAAACAATACTAAGTATTCTCAACCTCCCAAGATGGCTGCCAAAAAAGTGTCTAATCAGTGCCTATGACATCACATGGGAACTATTCATAGAGAATTGCTAATGTGTAAATCCATCTGTTGTTTAAAGAAATCTTACAGGTAACAAATTAATATATTCTGTTCTAATTCCAATGGAATTAATATCGTTCGGTAATAAATGGGATCGCAGTCACAATACATCACAAAATAGTAAGTCTTAACTTTTGTTAAACTTATTAAGTACATAAATCCTCAAGTTCATGAACTATTTATTATTCCAAATAAAAAGTTAATTTACTAGACGAAGCATGGAATTCAGATCTAATTTCTCCATGGAAGGAACTTTTTATCAAAATTTAGGAATGATAAAGCAGAAATATTCTTTTTAGAAGTAATTTGAATTTTGTGAATACGATCCCCAACCGATAAGTTTTTAAGTATTGAAGTTGGCCTACCGGGTAGAGTTTGATTGTAGAACCGGCGTCTGTCTTCCGGCGTCACTCGGTCAATATCGGGTTTCTCCGCCTTGCATTCGAATATATCCATTACCATCACATGCAAAATTAAGACACACACGTGTAAAGTCCCTCGTGTAATTTTCATATTTTTTTTTTGCATTAAACACTTAAAATAACTATCATTATATTTCAGTCTCTATTTTCTATCACATTAACTGTAGTCGATCGTTATCTTTCGCTAATATAAACACGTTATCCAATATTAAGATCAAAATTATATTTCATTTTGCATACTTATTGTATACTATCAACCTCGCTGTTAGCCCCCCTGTAATCCACGTATGTTTTTCTACGACATATATTTCGTGAGGATTCACGTACATTTAAATCAAGTAAAACGTCCTAATAAACTGTTCTGTCGAACTCGTATATAAGAGATTATAGAGGCGGATTTTAAGAGTTTTGAACAAATAGAAGAATTGATACATTATTAGTGGTTGAAGGGGGACGAAATGTAATCACTGCCGCGCATGCCATTTTGTGACTTTAAGGGATTAGATCGGGCCGACAGTTAGAGTTATGGACAAAAGCTACGCTACGTCTTAGAGTAGCAATATCGCTATGTTATTCAGAGGACGTCTTTTTTCCCCCATTCTCTCGTTTGAGAATAAATTAAACGTGTAGGTGTCACACGTGGAGGTAAGGGACAGAACGTTTGGGGGACTAAGAGATTCATCAAGGATGAATTGATGAAACAGCTGGCGAAGATCACCTAGGTCCAATAGAGAGAAAAAAAAAAGGTGATTTAATGAGCTGAGAAATAAAAACGATCACGCTTTGGATGTTGGTAAAGAGAGGAGAGAGATGTATTTGACCTATTTGTTTAACAAACAAATGGGTTAAGTGTAGTAATGGTTGTTGCCATTAACAGAAACACATTCAATGTAATAAAATACGTTTCCCATGTTTAAAATACTTTCTCTTAAAAGCTTTTTAAAAGCAAAAATATAAATTTTGAATTGAAAGTCTCATCAAATTACATGTACTTCAAAATAATATCAACCAAAAGCACGTGTAAAAGACAGTTGTCAAATTCTCTCTCTCTCTCTCTCTCTTCTAGCTTGTTCAATAGTTTTACCACCACTCGTCTCTCCTTTATTCTTTTTTTTCATTCCTGTTAATATTCATTTGGAAACATTAAGACCAACCAGAAAAGATAGTTAAGTATTTCACCCAATGAACGTGGATTTGCATATCAGGCACGTCACGAGGGAGGAATAATGTCCGAGATAATCCGAATCTACTTTCATTGCAGGCATTTAACTAATGGAAGTGAGGAAATCCCAAACATCATGTACACACGGCTTTATCCCCTGGTGTGGTGTTTATATCAGCGATTAGGAGTAATCAGTAATGGAACTCATCTTCAATGGTTTTATAACTTGCTGCTCAATTTTAATTAATCATATTTCTACATGATGAAAATCGTTAGGGAGGGGGGGGTCCGTGGCCGAGAGGATAAAGTCGCTGACTTTAACACTTACTCAGCCCGTCACTGCGTGGGTTCGAATCCCGGCAGGGTCATTCGGATTTTCATGTGAGGAAGCCTTCCAGCTGGCTTGCGGTAGGTCGGTGGTTCTACCCTCCGTGTATTCGGGGTCTTCCTCCACCTGTAATTAGCTGGACGTCGTCTATATGACTGAAATACTGTCGAAGCGACGGTAAACTCAAATAGTCAGTCAAGTCAAAGTCGTTAGGACATACGAACATACACTGATACATATATTGTCACAGAAACATAGGGGATAGTGTATTGCTGGTAGTTAAGACTGTCACAGACAGACAGACAACAGACAGACAGACAGACAGATAATGCGAAACTATTTCAAGGTGACGGTAGTAACTTTGACCATGTCTATACTCTCCCACCATGACGAAGTTACCGGTAATATATTTTGACGACAAATAGTTACATTTGTTGAGGTTTCTGAGAGAGAGCAAATATTGCAGAGAAAGCGAAAGTGAGATCGGCTGGAGTTACGTTACAGGTCGGCCGGGCCGCATTGTTACCTTGTTTACTCAGCAATGACAAAAACTGAGTCAAATATTTGCCATTCGGTTTTGTAATTCAATTGCAACTGTATATATATCATAGGTATGTTCTAAGACGTATTAGCCGTGTCATTTGTTTAGTATTTGATATTTCAGTAATTGTGTGCGAATTTGCAAGGGTTAATTGTGTGTTGAGTGTGAAATATGTGAAGAAGGGACTACGCATAACGAAACTATGCAAAAAGTGTGTACTTACACTCAGAGTTTACCGAAGGAATTAAAATTTGATTTCCTAATTCCGTGATTCAGTTATGGCAATGAAATAGTTTAAAATGTGCTTGTTCATTCTGATAAAAAAGACCGTATTTTTGTCCAATTACAAAACAACGTATACCTTTTTAAAATGTAGATCAGATATTTACTTAAGTAGATCGATTTAAGGATAATGCTTGTAAATTATTATTTATTTATTTATTTATACTTAATAATGTCTTGATAATAATCATGATAATGAAATGTAGAATCATTATTGTTTTACTGACACTTTTTAAATATTATTATTGATACTTACAAATTAATATAAAAATAATAAAAGCAGGTAAAGTGGTAAAAACTCGAATTCTGGTCAGTGATTCACGAGCTTTAGTAAATACACGATATGCGTTTTTTGTTTGTTTCATTGTTGTTGTTTTTTTCCAATTTCTACACGTTTAATGGCTACGGTTATACCGTTGAAAGTTTAAAAAATACCTTACTCAAATACAATCCACGCAATTCATTTAGGGCCAACGACTTTTTAAAGTTTCAGCAATGACAAATTTCGTTATTTCAATTTGTTTTAAGTTTAAATGTTTCAAGTTATGCATTCGCCTCAAAAACTCGAGCAAAGGAATTTGTTTACCTTACTTTATTTAATCATTTCGAGTTTAGTTACTGTCAGAAAACTAAATTAGGTCTCCATTAATTATTCGGAACTTTCTACCGAAAAGTTTCCAAACCGCAACTCGTCCAAATTGGACGCTAATAAAATAACTAATCAAATTAATTAAAATCACATTCGAGCGATTCGGGATTGCAGAATTGATATGTTGACAGCTTCGATATTTGTCACACATTTTATAGTCAAATCGCAAAATCTAGACCAAGAAAATGACGTGTTTCTGGTCCTCTGTCTTAAAACATCATGCTTTTCTAATCTTCTTTGTGGTTTTAATTTACTTATCGCTTCTGTTTATTTTTCCGCGTGCAATAACACACAAAGGTAACATAAAGAAATTTAAAGCCCTGAATAATGTTGATTTAGATTTCAAATCGTACTCAGATTTATGAATAAATAAGCCACATGCGTTACAGGCAGAACTGGGATAATTTATAGTTTACAGGAAGAACTAACATTTTATAATCTTATGGTATCTTTATATAATCGTTATCCCTTGGAAAACAAATACAAAATATGTGCAAACATGACTACGGATCCGAAGACGGTCGTGGGTTTGTACTCCGCTTAGGGCAAGAAATTTATTATGGCCTTCACAGGGTCAAGTTACTAGACCCACCCAGGGACCACCGGGAGGGATTCATCTATGCTGTGGGGGCCGCCGTGGCCGAGCGGTTGCAGTCGTGGACTACAAATCTCTCAGCCCCCACCGCTGTGGGTTCGAATCCCAGTAGGGAATTCGGATTTTTCATGTGAGGAAGCCTTCCAGCTGGCTTGCGGTAGGTCGGTGGTTCTACCCGGGTACCTCTGTGTACTCGGGGTCTTCCTCTACCTGTAATTAGCTGGACGTCGCTATATGATTGAAATACTATCGCAGCGACGGTAAACCCCAATACAGCAATACAGCAGCATCTATGCTGTAAAAAACTTGTTTCCCAATCAATGTATGATAATAAGTTTAAACTGACTCTATCGAATGTTTTATATCATACACTTATAAACATTTCATCTACTTGACACCGGATCGTATAACACCAACTATACTTAACGCTAACTATTACTTTAAAACTAAGAGGGGAAAATCATCATTTTCGTATCTCTGATAAAAACACACACACACACACACACACACACACACACACACCTATGTTTATATCGCTGCAATGTCATACCCAAATTCTCAAAACCAATGCAGTGCTAGAAAATGCAGACTTTTTAATTTAAAAAAGGGTCGGTGACAAAAAACAAGGTTGTTTGTTTGTTAGGTCCCGTCCCACCGACAGTACTTCAGTCATATGGAGACGATGTCTACTTGAGACAGACATAGTGCTGCCAAACAGCAGTATCACGCCGTAGACATGTGGCATGATACCACACCCAGTCACATTATCCTGAAACCGGGCCAACCGTACCGGTAACTTTTTTTTTTTGCGACCGGGGATCGAACCCACAACCTCCCGATTCCGAGGCAGATGTTCTAACCAATCGGTAATTAATTAGCAGGATCGGTCCAGAGACCTAAAACACCCATTTTGGGGCCTAGGACTGCAAAGTTTAACTACAGATCTTTTTCTGATTTGTATCGCGACCTTTCGTTTGGCTTTCATTTTAACAAAGTCGTGAAAATAATTAACATTTTCGAGCTTTTAAAATTATTTAAAATTCAAACACAACTTAAAGTAGAGGTCTTATTTATGCATATTGTATAATTATACAGGGAGTATGTTAAGTTAAATTACGTTCACAGTTAATGTTGTTAACATTCTTAACCATTTATTAAATAATTTTAATGCATTTAGTAATTCTATTAGACAGTGTCCCATATATAGAGAAAATAACCTAGAAGTACTTGCTTTTAAAGTGCAGTTTTCCCTCGTCCCCTCTCCCTAAGTTTAAATTAAAATAAAATTTATATAATTATTATATTTCACGCAGAGAGTGAGTGTAAACAGAACACGAATAAAGCACTAATCAAATAAAAACATTCGTCGGTAGGAAACAGAAACAACCATGCAGTAAGTATATATTATTATATATTGCTATGCCATATAAAATTTCAGACTCCCTTCAGGGCAACTTCACACAACTGTTTGAACATTTACTTTCTTTCAATACGAGCAGTAAGGCTGTTTATTTCACATGTCAAGGAGATTCAAATATAAAAACGTTATTAATTTTTACGAATGTTGAAACTCAGTTAAAAAAGTGAATACATATATGATAGAAAAGGGAATCTGTCAGTAATATCCTGGTATCTGACAGATGATATCACTAGACTTGAGAATTGTGAAAGACGTTGACAAAGTAACATGAGCTTGGTTATCAAACTGTGTGTGTTTTTCCGCCGACGGTATTTCTTTCTTCATGGGACCTTTATATTCATGAGACTGAAAAAATAGCAAAATCACAAGACAAGTGGCATGATACCACACTCGGTCACACGCCTGGATTGCGTAGTAATAACCCACTTTGCTTCTCACCAATGTGTCCTGGGTTCAGGTCCTGGTCACGTACGTGAAAAGGTACAGTGGTCACCCGTCTAGACACGTCGGTTTTCTCCGGGTTCTCCGGTTTCCTTCCAACTAATGACTACGTGTGCCGCCATCAGAGCCATCGAAAGTAATTACTTGTTTCGTATTAGATGTAAAAATAAATAAAGTTTATAATAAACGTTATCATTATAATAAGACTGGAACTACCCTTATATGCTGAGCGCCAAGCAAGGGAGCTATACCAGAACCATTTTTTACGATTTTGGTATGACGCGACCGCCTGATTCCGGGGCGGACGCACTAATCACTAGGCCAAGGGAACCAGTATAAAGAATAAATAAATAATGAAACGTTATGAATATTCATATAAATGCAGTGTACGACTGAGGCCATCCACATCTATTTTGTATCATCATCAGTCTGTTTGTTGACTACATGACTTTCAGTAGATGTCATAGTGCTGGAACCTTTCGATTCTGGGAAATTGTCGTTATTTAATTGCATTAAACATGTTTTCAATTTGGGAAGGAATTTTTCCCAGAAAGAAAGGTGACTACTTTTTTTCTGAAAAAAATGAGATTTTAATTTGGTCGACTTAAGTGAAACAGAAATGACTGTGTGAGAAACATTTCTCATCTATTTTTGTTTTGTCTCTGAAACTTTCAGTGTCTACATGTATTTGCTCTGATAGTATAAAATTTTGTTTCGTAACATATTTCCAGAATCTGATATAAACTCAACGATCCAATATTACTTCTACCAATACTCCTCTTACTTCTAAAAGTATCAAATCAAGTATCGCCAGAAACTTCTGTAATTTGTTTCCGTGGTAATGAAAACGATTTTGCTCCGACCGAATCACCGGCTCGTTTGCTTTTTGAGGGGTATCAGCCATAATCATTAGACTTCAAATTTAACGCTTAGCCCGGAAGTATACACACACCTGTGAAACATGAGAGGGGGCTACTTTGATACCCAGTTTTATATATAATTTTAAGTATAACCTTATAAATGAAATACATCAACTGCTCGATGAAGAGGTAAGTAAAGAGCGCATAAATGAGATCACCGACAAATATTTTCACATTTTTCAACCGGCAGCAGAACAGATAAGCCCGACTCATTATACAAATAAAGACAAGAATAATATTGTCTGGCCATATTGACCTGAGACTGATTTTCCCGTGAATTATTACGATAAAACCATTCGTTTTTTAATGATTGTATGGTTTGCAATGCTTCATACTTAGAATAAGTTCGGGCGGACTACTGGTAAGTTCAGTGGTCTTGTAATCACGAAGTGGCAGGTTCGTTTCCTTGATGCGGAAAATTATTATCATTATTTATTTATTTTATAAACTGATATTTTTTTCACCCATATTTTTTTCTTTTCATTGTTTGCTATGTGAGAGGATGACGAATAAGCTGTTGAAATGCTGGTGTCTTTTTTCTCTAATACTATTATACGCTGTTGTGTTTTGAGCAAACCATCTATTAATTTCGATAAAGTCTTGCTGTGTGTGTGATTAATATAATTGATATATTAAAAATGTTGACTCGAACCCACAACATTAAGCTTCGAACTATACACATACTCATCGCGGCTAGCAGAGCGTATGATACGAGGGTGCTTCGAAGTAAAACGTATGTAAGTATACGTGGTGTAAAATACTTTGAAGTCCATATATTTGAACTCGAAAAAAATCAATGCAGCCAAAATATTACAATCTTAACGGATTTACGCTAAAGAAACAGCGCCTCCGCAAGATAGTAGTTAGTAGTACATGAAAACAAACTCAACACATTCAGGATAAACATGAAATCGCACTTCATAGCGAAAGGAGGAAAACTGGCGGTATATATGAGCAGTATAAAAATGATATTGATAGTCCTACCATCAATGATTTTTTTTTCGATTTAAAATAAATAAATTTCGATAAATAAATAATAAATAATATCAGGCACATCTGAACAAAAATTAATCTATAATATGGAATCGTTTAATGAGTAATAATTACTTGACTTGACTATTTGAATTACCGTCGCTTCGACAGTATTTCAGTCATATGGCGACGTCCAGCTAATTACAGGTGGAGGAAGACCCCGAATGCACGGAGGCATCCGGGTAGAACCACCGACTTACCGCAAGCCAGCTGGAAGGCTTCCTCACATTAATTCAGTTACAGCAATCGAAAATAAAAATCAAAAGTTATACGGAAGGACATGTCTACCACATGACAATATTCTAAATGAAAATCTTAAGAACACAAAACATATAAGGATACCTTTTTACAGTCCACTTTTTTAACAAAATATTACTTGCTGTTTACATTAGGGCTATTAAACCTATTTGTAAAAATTAAGGAGATTCTCTTTATCCGGCGAACCATAGACCTATCATAATGCCGAGCTGCCTCTGTAAAATATTTACTGTTATACTAAGTCTAAATGATAGGATTGGATTATTTAAGAAACAAGAAACCGGTGTAGCACGCAACACATGAGTCCCCTTCCGGTGAGGTACATAATATTTCCGTTACCATAGCAACCAGTATTTTGGTCCGAGAAAAAAGCACTATTTTTTTTTTGGCCGACGTGAAATAATGTACAGATAATGACATTTTTATCGAAGAAAAATCCCAAAATTTTTATACGAAATTCCCCAGAGACAAAATTCTCCATTTTGCACTGTACATAAACAAATATACAACTACAGATTTATTTTTTAATAAAGCATTTTATTTCCAAGATATTCGTTACCTGTTTTTTTAGAATTTAAAGTCTCAGCATTCAATAAAAGTAATCTACATTTTTTTATACAAAAAATATTTGATCAAGTACGTACAATCTTAGAACTTGTGTTACTGGAGTAATGGTTTATTACGATAAACTTTGTTATTTATTTTTGTTATGGAGAACTTTTCGAAATACCCTCAATTATCAAAATTACGCATTTTGACAAATCTAGGGGAATTCCAAAAATGACGTCATCGTAAGTAATTCAGGGAGGTGTTATCTTCTCCTTTTTTGAAAAAGGAAAGATATTTTTAAATTTAAACAGATGAATAGCAATCAAAATCAAAATTGTTAAATTTGATAAACAATGATTTAAGATACCACCATTGGAACTTCTTAATGAAAAAGAATCACATTCAGAATCATGGCGTGTTATGGCGAAGAATATCAGAGGTTGGGCGATCTATTGCCGACATGTGCCGACATCTGCCGAACCCATTAGGGTTCCACTGCCCTAAAATCCTTCTTGTCAAGTTCTGAAATACACTATTATTATCAAAACAACTCCAAAATTGTCCATACCTGTAATTAACACATGAGGCATTCTAAACATCAATTCTCCTGATCAAAGGTGCCAAGGACATCCTTAAAAATCCCGTTCCTAGATATTGAAAGTCAACATCACTTGTCCCACCGACAGTATTTCAGTCATTTGGAGACGATGTCTACTTGAGACAGATATAGTGCTGCTACACTGCAGCATCACGCCGTAGACATGTAGCATGATACCACATCCAGTTACATTATCCTGACACCGGGCCAACCAGTCCTGCAACTACCTTTATATGCTGAGCGCCAAGCAAGGGAGCTATAACAGTACCATTTTTACGACTTTGGTACGTCGCGGCCGGGGTTCGAACCCACGACCTCTCGCTCCCGAGGCGGACGCTCTAACCACTCGGCCATCACTTATAAACACAAACATAAAACATTAAATAAGTCTTAATTGGCCAAAAATAGCAATTATAATGGACATCATTGCTGCAAAATTCGCCAAAAGAAAAAGGTCATGCACTATTCAAAAACAACATGAAACAAGAAACATCTTTATTTTCATTAGCTCTATCTTTTTCAGTTTCGCACTGGAATTCAAAGATGGTCGCTTGCTTGCGACAAAACAACGTGCCACACCAGGATAGGAATGCCGTTTGTACCCATTCATTGACCTATGGGATGAAATTACTGACTTAGAATTTATCATTTTTCAAATCACAAAAAGGTAAGTTTATCTTCAAATATTTTACAAGATATTAAAATTAATGAATAATTTGATGACAACAAAAATCATGAATATTATGGAACAACACAGGTCGGTCAGGGAAAAAGGTTGAGTAGTTAACTGATTTAAGCACGCGTGACAATTAACCTTCGATTCAGACACATTATCAGGTATTCTTTTTATAGCCGATAACCAATCTAGAGACTGTGACGTCACTAGCTTGCACTAGTCCTATACTAGACCGTAGGATTCTACCCAAAACTGCGAATTGTGCTTCCGCGCAAATAGACCCAAACTCTATATCAATATGACCAAACGTTAGTAACATGAACATGCTTGAATACTACTAAATGTGCCTTAATCAATCATTGTCAACATTATTAATTTAAAAGATTAGCAATATATATAAATAAAAATTACGATCCTTCTTTCATTTTCACATGAATTTTTGGAAAACATCGTGTGTGTGTAATTTGCAGATAAGAATTTTTCTCTCAAAATGTAATATACAATTTACAAAATATTGTACACTGGCATAATAAATTGACAATAACTTAATACCGTGTTAAAATATTGTATTTACGTTACTTATCCATTTCAATGCAATCTCCAACGCAGGAGATTTTGGTGGCGCAGCCATGTTTTACCCATGATTCTTTGATCGCTTTTACACAGATCATTCAGACCGGTGTTGACACATTGACTGATAACAATATTCCATTCCGTGTAGGCTGCGGCAGGTCATATACATAAACATGAATGATATACATCTAATATGAAATTACCTGAAAAATGGATCTGAATAGAAGGTTTCAGTCAGCCATATTGTCAGTGCGCGTTACCACAAAAATCACGGAATTCCCTGCCGTAGAAGGGGCAGTGAAATTAATTTCTTACAGTCATTTAATATATCGGTGATTCTATCGACATCAAACGGGCTAATCGTTTAACCTACAGAGGCAATATTTTGTATATCGTAAGAAAGATTTAATTTTCATATTTTCTCCTTTATTTAGGGTAGAATTGCAATTTTTAAATAAAAACAAACAGACAAAACTTACCCCAAACATTTTTGCCTCCTCCAGTCCATTCTCTACTGTTATGTGAAATACTTGATATAAACATGAAGCGCGTCATAACACCATAGACACTGTAAACACACGAGCAGTAACTGTTACAACTCGCGCACGGTATTTCTAACGGTAACATGTTTTTGTTGTTTTTATTTCTCCTTAAAGTCGTGAGCAGCGGGTTTTAAAACTTGGTTAATACCCCCTTCACATACACGGATTTTCTTACGAGTCCTTACGGATTGCCAACTCGTAGTCAATCGCAAGCATCCGTAAATAGCTCGTTGGTATCCGTTAATAACTCGTCACAACTCGTAGACAATCGTGAGGATCCGTGAGAAGAGAGGCAAATTTTTTGACATGTCAAAAAATTTCTTGCGATTGTTCACGGATTACATTTTCCGTAAAGAACTCGTAAATAACTTGTAACAATCCGTAAGTATCGTAAACCGGTCGCAACAACACGTAACCCTCCGTAAACTACTCGCAAGAATCCGTAAATGTCTCGTTAACAATTTGTTTTACGATTTGTTACGGTTAGTTTACGATTTGTTTACGGATTATTACGAGTGCTTAATGATGAGTACGATTTCATTCACGTCGTGCTACAATAGTTTTACGGATTGTTAAGAGTTATTACGAGCACTTTACGTATAGTTACGAGTACTTTACGAATACATACGTATACTTTACGATTTAGGACAGGTATAGAAGCTGCAAAATCGAACAGTTCCTTTCAGTTGTTATCAAGACGTCAAAGAAGTCAGATCTCTAATATAGTATACAAAATCTACAAGCATGGCTCATATGCCATGTTGTCTTGCTGGATGTCAGTTGTCGAATGATGATACATAGAGAATTGCACATTTTTTTGCAAAAAACATAAGGACTCGTAAACACTCGTAACTAACTCGCAACTATTCGTAACAACACGTTAACAGGTCGTAATTTGCACGTAAAAGCGTAGATGAAACGTAGCATTCCGTAATATACTCGTAACAATCCATAAAAAGCCCGTAAAATGTCGTAACTTGCTCGTATTTATCCGTGGTTACTAGGAACAAATCGTAGATATTTGCCGTAAATACATCGTAATAACTCGTAATAAACCGTAAATGGCTCGTAATTACTCGTAACCACTCTTAAATCGCTCATAAAAGTGGCCAAATCGTAATGATTCGTGTACTTTTACGATTTGTGCCATACGTAAGGATTCGTAAGAAAAATCCGTGTATGTGAAGGTAGCATAAAGGACATTGCAAGGCAACCTGATTCATTAAAGCTCAGAAAAAAAACCATTTGGAAATGTTTTGAGACCTTAAATTGTTCAGATTTTAGATAAACACCGTCAACTTGAAAAATTAATGAAACAGCAGTTTAAAAAGTATTACAGCATAATGTAAAAAGTGTAAAAACACACAAACACTATACATATGACCATAGCGGACATATCTAATTTACGGTCCCAGGCCCAATATGCGGTCTCAGTATATATAGTGCTTGAATTTGGTAAATTTAACTGAACATTAAATAGCTTATGTTGTTAAGCCTTGTAGACATATATCTAATTTTACACATATCATCAACACAAAAAGAATGCCATACTCCTACGTCAAGCTACGTTATCAAGGGAAGTAACTATTGGGAAGATTGTTAATTGATACCGGCAACTGTACATAAATCCCTTACCAAATGCTGAATTGTTTCTTCATCATTGTCCTTGTTGCTGCTGCTGCTGCTGCTGTTGCTGATAATGATGATGTTGTTGTTTTTTTGTTTTTTTTTACATTGACATTAATACCGCCTTAGTAGCTTACTGTCCGGAAATTCCATTCACCTTGCAGAACCTAACTATTCCAGTAATTATAAGAGAAGGAATTGCCTGTTGTAAAATGTATCTTCATTGATCTATAGATTACTGTAGAATCATTAATTTTCGAGGGGGACTTATTTTCATTGATTTCGTAGATGTCTTTATTCACGAATATTTATCCCAACGAAAATTTTTTTATTTCATAGACCTCATGCCTTCTAGTACATGGTTCCATGGATATATGTACCAACGAAATTGATTAAGTCACATGCTCAACGAAATTTTATAACAACGAAAATAAATGATTTTACAGTAGTTAATTTATGGCTTCTCAAATCATCATCACATAATGTGTCTACTATGATTAAAGTATGTTCTGTACTTTTTTGTTCTATATTTCTGAATAATTTGATAATATAAGTTTTTTGTTGTTTTTGGACCTTTTCTGTATGGCTTTGCTCTTCAAAAACATGCGCGGCGTCTTTGATGCTTTGCATCAAAATTAGTCTTGTTATTGTTTTGAATACTGGCGACAGGTATTGAAATCACAAACCGTGACTAAACTCCATTGTTCTGTAGTGTAAAATAGGAAAAGGTTCCACGTTCGAGACCAGCATAGGAAGTACTTTTTATCTATTTAATGTTTTATTTTAACATTAGCCCTTTTATCCTCGTTGGGTTATGTGTTCAAATCATATTATACATGAGTATTCACTACCGAAATTTCTTAGTTCCTTATTTTCGTTTGTATATGCATAATACTTAAACGTCTCAGAAAAGATTAGTGAACTCGATTTCAGTAGTGTACAAATCGTCAAAAATATTACGAAGAAAAAAAAATATAATGATTTAAATGAGACTTGGGCCGTGCCCCCGTCCTTGAACTGTATGAAAAAACAAAATAACAAAAAAAACAACAACAAACTAACAAAAAACAAACAAAAAAAAACACCAAAAACCTTTATCCACTGAGCCATTGTGATTTCTATTTAATGAGATTTTTTTATGGGAACATACTATATTTTAGTTTGACAAATGTAGACGCATTGCCCTGATTTACGTAAGATTATAAAATTTCCGATAACGGTTACGTTATCGTTTTCGGTTTATATTTTAGCTCGTTTGTTGTTGTTGTTTGTTTGTTTTGCTTTATTTACTACTTTATATTTAATATTTTTGATCAGATTATTGTCATTAAGACACGTTTTTTCTAACATTCTAAATCTAATATTGTCGATCAGTCTTGATTTTCTCTACCCCCCCCCCTTCACACACACAAAAAAAATCCATTCATATT
This sequence comes from Solen grandis, assembly GCA_021229015.1. Classification (NCBI taxonomy): domain Eukaryota; kingdom Metazoa; phylum Mollusca; class Bivalvia; order Adapedonta; family Solenidae; genus Solen; species Solen grandis. The sequence goes on along the minus strand of CM037783.1, from coordinate 67,552,395 downwards.
TGTATCTTTTGTTGTTTTGTTTGTGACAAATACATATTATTTACATTGTAACTCTATCAAAAATGTGAGGGAGAGATAGTGAGACAAAGAGACAGAGAGAGGCTTATCAAACTTATACCAGTTTCTTTCGCATTACCGGGGGGGGGGGGGGGGGGGGGGGCATATTTCAATTCAATTCTCAGTATGTGCAAAATTCATATACGTTAAGCTGGTGTTACTGCGAGATATTGAAATTCAGGGGACACTACTCTCGGTACTCTGAAACACGGTGGATTGGCACAGTATTTTGATAAAACATCATTTGCAAAATTTGACTGAGCTATGGGTGAAATGTGTCTTATTTTTTTGTCTAAATCGCATGTCTCTCAATGGTTGTGAAAATGTTTCAACATGGAGTTTTTTCGCCTCATTAAAATGTTTTATTATCAGTATTGATATGATGGAAATCTTTGCATTACCTTCTCGAAACTAATGTATTATAATTCAACATAATCTGATACCATACAGATGAGATAAAAAAGTAAACTTTGTTATAAATAATCCCTGCAAGCCTGTTCTTTGTGTTTTACTGGAGAACAAGCTTTTGTCAAAATTTCAATCGATAGATCATGAGGGACTAATTTGTCTTTAAACTCAGAGGGGAAACTGACAGTTGGTCGTTCTCAAGAATAGTGCGTTATTCAAACTGGGAAAATGTAGTGTTAATATAGTGTTTGGAGCCTTGTAAATGACTTGTGTTCACAGGATGGCTGTTCCGTCCCCGGTGGCCGAGTGGTCAGAGCGTCCGCCTCAGGAGCGGGAGGTCGTGAGGTCAATCCTCTGCCGCGATATAGCAAAGTCGTAAAAATGATACGGGTATAGCTCCCTTGCTTGGCGCTCAGCATATAAGGGTATTTCTAGGACTGGTTGGCCCGGTGTCAGGATAATGTGTTGTGTGCAGTTGTATCATGCCATATGTTTACTATAATGTGGCTGCACTATATCTGTCTCAAGTAGACATGGTCTCCAAATGACTGTTGGTGGTCTGCTTAACCCAACAAACAAACATGTTGGCTGTTCTTCAGATGTGATCAATAATACGGGTTTTACTGTATTGTACTTTATGTCATTAAGTAGGAAATAATACACTATCAAGGTGTTGTCCACCACTAAAAACACATGCTACAAGAACCATTCAGAGACTAAGGACGGAAAATATAAAAAAGAGAAATATCTTTAAAAAAAATATTTGTCGGCATGCTTAGCCACTAGCTGTACTGTGAGATGACATCTAATTCGGGTACCGTTATACATAGCAAACAGTCTGTATCTCTAATTTTACATACAGTTTTCATGTCCAGTAATACATTTGTGGAAGGTAAATAATCAAGCCTGGATATTAGACAATGGGAACACTTTCTGTAGCAGGTGCGCTTAGATATAAATTTTTGATCATTTCTGATTGGTTGAAAAATATCAATAGCATAAATATCAATATCAAAAGCATAAAACTGCCGCCGAAAGGAAATGGAAAAGAAAGTACACATACACTTACACACGTACTCGTCTAATGTATAGGAACACCAAGTATTGCATTTCTTTCAATATTTACCGATCTAAATATTGCAATAGCCTCTCAATGCTGTGAGCTCGAATCCAGTCTGGCCATTCGTATTTCGTCTTCTACTCTGGCGCCGTTAGGCACCGGTACACGAAGGCTTAACCCAGCAGCTGTTCGTAGCAACATGACTGAAATACATGTCCTGTTGTGGGACGGTAAACTCGAATACAACAACAAAACATAAATTTTTGTATTTACAAATATAACTAGTTTCCTAGACAACAATCTATCCACTTGGCCACACAACGTGGACGAGAGACAAGAAGGTCGTTCACTTAACATTGCTCAGCCCCTCACCCCTATGAGTTCGGGTCCCGACTGGGTCACGCAGATTTTTTATATGAGGAAGCCTTCCAGTTAACAATATTGACCTATATTTTTCTTATCTCCATTGTCAAACCTTCCCCGTGCATATAATGTTACGGTATATTATAGCTCCTAGTTGCACATACTGCCCTACCCTTTGCAACTCTAATAATTCTGTGATAACATCTGCTTACTATATGTCCGAACCAACACTTAAGGATAATTATGTACTGGCACTAATGGTGCATATTTTATAATATTTCAGTAATTTGAACTGGCTGCCATTAGCTCAACTGATAAAAAATGTTTTTTTGTTATACGAGAAAAACAATGTTATGGTATCGAAACAATTATGATCATTGGACGTTTTGGTTAGGCAACTTCGACACAAGATGCGTTATTATTATGACATTCATAGCAAAACAGTTTGTCAAGAAAGAAATTAAATGCATGTACATAAAAGCAGAATGACTTTTTTTCCTTTTTTTAAATTACATTTATTATTGGTGGTGATTGGGAAGGGTTGAACAATGAATTTACAGCAAGTTAGATAACTTATTTGATAAGCCAGGCGTCTAGTGTTCCGGTGTGGTTGTTTTCATATCACCCTTTAAGCGATAATGAATTATTCTATATCAAAAAGGTTTTATAACTTAGTTTCCCAATATCGAAATACTAAACATTGATATCAAAGGGATAGCCAGCGGCAAATATTGTTAACTGAAGATAAGAACTATTATATAGTCCTAGTGTGTGTAAGGTTCTGGAACTCTAAAACTACTAGAGATTAGTTTGAAACTGAGGGTTGTGGGCTCGAATCCCAGTAAGGTCATTATATCCTTATACTTTTCAATTTAAACATTATTTCTGTATCACTCGTATCAGATTAAGAAAGGAAAAAAGTGTTTCTTTTTTATTCTCTTTGTTTTGATTAGTTATTTATGTATTTTAGGTTCATGTGCCAAAAGTAAAAATTTAGATACTTGCTTCACATACTGATTATTGAATTCCAAACTCAGTGGTAAAAGATAATAGCTTTCACATACTTATTCAACAATAAAATGTAGAAAATTCTAAAGCAAATAAAAAAATTGTACCTACAGTATGTTAAATTAAACACATTTTTAACTTAAAGAAAGTAAAAGATAAAATTAATTTGAAAAAAAAATGAGGGATATAACAAATGTGTTTCTCATATTCAGTAATACGAATTTCGTATATGAAATTGTTTAGCTTAATTTTGGTTAATATTTCACACATTATAATAAAAATGTATTTTTGTAATTTTGTCCCTTTTGCAGCTGTATATATCGGTTTAAAATACATTGTAATAAAAAAAAATCACATGGTAAGTTTCAGCTGATAAAACTCAATTTAAAATTCGCCATTTATTGTCTTATATTTCAACCTTTCGGTATATGACATTTTGATTCTTAATATAATGCATTAGAGTCCAAGAACCTAAAGTTGTTCTTTCCGAGGCAGCGATATAATGGAGTCGTCAGAGTGGTATCCTTATGTCATCATTGCTTGATAATCATTATAAGGGTATTTGAAGAACTGGCTGGTTCATTGTGTTGAATCATGCAAATTTTCTATGGCACCATACGATATTACAATGGAGCAGCACTATATACAATAAGTAGACAAAGCAATCAAAATGATCGAAATTCTTTCCGTTGGATGTAAATTCTGCAGACTTAAACATTGCAAGTATGATTCAGGTCTTAAAAAGTTTGTATGGAAAACATATTTTGAGGCTGTTTGTTTGGTTTTCTTTAACTTTTTAAACTAAGTAAAGTGAACGTTTTCTAATGGTGTACACATTTCCACCTTACACTCTTTATAAATAGATGGAATATGGGGTATTGACGATGATCATGCATATATTATCACATTGCAAACAAGATAAAAACCTGTATAGTACGGGTAAATCGTGGAAAATAAGTTGTCTACTGTATTTCTCAGTAACCACATCGTCAGTAGGTAAACGAGTTTTTACAAACGTTGCCGCTTTCATACAGTGCGAATTGGGATCTTCGAGGCTGGCCGGTAAATTACAAAAACGACTCAGGTAATTTTTTTAATGTGGTTGACATTTTTGCCGTGGCGGTTACCTTACTTAACTTGTCTCTGTTGAAAAAAGGTTTGTGTAATATCAAAAACATTTGTTGGATCTGTATTTGTGAACCGGCTAATATATTGGCGTCTGTGCCTTACCGACGGTATATATCATTATAAACAGATTGCAAGGACAATCACAGGAGACTTGTATTTAATTTAGAAATCCCCTGCTGAGTCGAAAGTCTCTTTTCCTACTAGACATATTAATAATATTTTATAAAGATTTACTCTGCAGAACTATCAACCGGCTAATCACATAAAATTTCCCGGAGATAAATGACGAAAAATCCTAGAGGAAACTAAAGAAGAGGAAAACTAGAATGTCTTAAACCTGTATTGATTCAATATCAAAACATTCACGCGGTTTCATATATAATTAAAACTTCATTTACATCATCAATCAGTTAAACCAACCGTTATCTTCATGTTGACTATGATGAAATCATTTTTTATTTAGAGTGAATGTGTTTGATTGCACTTTATACGTGATTGTGTAATTTCATTCTTCATTTGATTATGGGACAGTGTAATGTCCTCCTTCAGTGTATAATTATTCAAATTACAGAGTTAAAAAATGTGAACCTGACTAAATCTTAACTTAATAACTATTCAGTCTAGATGATTTAACACTCCACTTGTGATTTTTATCAAATAAATGCTCCGCAACTATCTAAGATTCAATTAATGTACATGCTCGTTTATCAATATAATTTAATTCAGTAAGATTCCTGTAGTCCATCAAGAAATGTGGACTGTTTTGAAACATAGGCTCATTATTTCAGAAACAGACAGTTTGATTACATTTGTTTTTTGTTCACTTTTATACCGCATATTCACCCGCTATATTTTATCATGTGCAAAGTTTCATGTACGCTATCATTTTATTGAATTTTAAGATCAAGTGATTTTAAAATCACAATTTTTCTTAAATCTTATACATGTAGGATAAAAAATAAACTGCTGTAGCTTTGAGGAAGTGGTTCATACACACTTAGCAGCTGTATACACTACTAGAGCGAAGTATTTTCACCAACTCGGCTGATAACGTGGCGCTTTTCCTTTCTTTGTAGCCTGCTGTGCGAAAATACAATGCATAACAGGGAGTCGAAACTTGACCGAATTACTGTAAATCTAACAAGGTCATAGATTCTTGTAATACAGTGTATTAATATCAACAATTGCAAAAACGATTATATAATAACGATTACATAGCGAGTATGATACAGTGAAACAAGATCTTTACTGACAAGGCAAGCTAATACCGAGGAGCGATCACCCGGACACATTGCCAAAAACGAGGTAAGCTATCTGGCTCAGAGAGAACACAATTAGACAATACCTTCGAAATGTCGAGCTTCTTGATTATCCGAACATGTCATTTTCCCTCTTTTGTTTCATTTACAACTCATTTGACCATGTTTCTGGATGTCTGTAATTTGTTAATTTTATTTACACTCAATCATCGTCTTTGGAGCAATTACAGAAAATGTTTATGACCATAAACACCAGGCATAACTGGTATCGCAAAATAAATTCAGGAGTTATGACCCTTGGACTATTTAAAAGGGACATGTTTTACTTTATTTACATTGTAGAATCTGCATTAAGTATCAGTTATCGATTTTTGGGACAGATGTATAATATCTCTTGTGCATGTCCAGTTATGACTGATTTCACAACACCAAGATCAAGGGTTCTGACCGTTGATACGCAATAAATTCTAGATTTCTGTTTGTTTACACTCTAGCAGCCACATTTTGAGTCTTAATTAGATATGAAACAATGTTATGTCAACAATCTATCGTCTGATAATAGCCTATTTTACGCCATTATGTCAGAGGTTATGACTTCAATTATTAAAAAAGATAGACTACAATTTATTACATGCTTGCTTCAACATTTATGAAGAAGATAAGACTACAATTTATTACATGCTTGCTTCAACATTATGAAGAAGATAAGACTACAATTTATTACATGCTTGCTTCAACATTATGGAGAAGATAAGACTACACTTTATTACTTGCTTCAACATTTATGGAGAAAAGAAATATATATGGTAAAGATACTCGGTAATGTCTGATGATTGCTAAGTCATCGGGACGTCTCCAAAGGCAATGGTACTCAGGGGAGCGAAATATGTCTATTCAATCGGAAAGAAAAAAAATGGTCAAAGGCAAAAACACGTAATAGAAGAAACATTGCAATAACATTATTAAAAAAACAAATGTATCATGTGATGAAATGTTAAACTTTTTGACCCACACAATTTTCTTTGAATCCCTCAGTAGAACTAATGTTTGCAACGAGGAGGACAGCGGATCTCTATAAGCAATTATCGACATTTGCAATTTAATTTCAATTTCTTTTATTACCATAAATACAATACAGTGTGTATGTGAAAGTTAATTTACCGCTAACAATCCTTCGTCGTAGCGTGTAAGGAAAACATGAATGCTCTAATAAAAGTCAATTTGATTTCATTCAAGCTTGAATTGTCTACTGGCTCACCCTGATCATGTCATTATTCTTGGGTTCACTGCGTAATCAGTTGTAGTTCAAGCCACTCGGTTCTTGATCCTTGAAAATTCTCCTGTCTAACACCACTCATTGCAATAGTGTTCTGTATGTTGATATCTAACACAAAAATGTTATTCAGAGTTCTGAATATTATTTATTAAACATCTTGAATAAACCTTCTGAACTCAAAGAGAAAAATTCCCCACCCCCCCTTTTTTTAAATGGCCATATCCACTGTATATAGTGTATAATCGGCTTGAAATTTCACAACATTTCTTTCATTGCAAACCGAAATCTCAAAATTGTTAGAATTTTATTCATTGATTGCAAATTTCGGTATTGTAGAATATAGATGCATTTCCAATTCAAAATAAGTGTGTGGAATTTTCATTTGTCATTTTTTGAATTTTGATTTTGACCCTTTTTATCTTATGAATGGTATTATGCAAAAATTCAAATACATTACATAATTATAAAAACAATTCCTTGGTTTATAATCGTTTTGTAGAATCAATACCTTTTATGACAAATTGTTTGTATAATATCAGTTATGCCCATTTTTAACTTAGAATTTTGTTAACAATTGCTTATTAAGTAGAATGAAAGGCATCAAAACGAAATTTGGAATGCTTAATGATCATGACAATGTAAGACAAGGGTCATTATTCTGAAAGCAATATATTTAGAGTTATTCCCCTTTTTAACTTAGATATTTTGGTAAAACATGCTTATTGGTATGGTATTTTTAAAACTAACAAATATACTCATTCTTGGCATACTTGCTAAGGGGATAAGTGACATATTTCAGTGATCGGTATAATTAGAGTTATGGAAAATAATTGAACTTCTTCAGAAATAACAATATATTGAACACTTTCAAAGTTATTTTATTTTAGTTATTAGAAAAAGCAGACCTATTGTGATCAGCTATTGTGATCACTGGATCGTCTGCGTCGTTTACAAAAACTAATATGTGACTGATTACTCAAACAGTATCTAAGATATTGACATGAAACATCAGTGGTATTTTGACAAGTACAGCACACAAGAAACATTAATATTGTCTTCATAACTTTTGAGTTAATGCCCTTTGCGTCACATATAAATTCTAATGTGACTGATTTCTCTAGATCTCATTGAAGAAAAGTGCAAAACTAAAGAACCAAACTAGGTAAATGCCCCCCCCCCCCCCCCCCCCCCCCCCCACGTTGTCGACATGTAAAACAGACGAGCTTTGGCTTAGCTCCGCGAAGCTCTAGTTTTTAATGTGGGTCTGAATTCAAATAAATTAATAGTTTACTATCTTTAAATATTTCAGTACAGAACAGAACAGAATATTTATTTCAGACTTGTACATAGTACATTGTCTACAAACAATTTATATGTATCATGATATAACACACGTGATTAAGGCATATCGTTTCACCTCTTTAAAGTTTACAAAGTATCTAGTTCATAAACAGTATGGAGAGAGAAGTAAAGTTTTACATAAATAATGTGAAGCACCACATATTGTCATATAGTACGACAGTAGTATTGGCTACTGAGTAACATATTTTGCATTATCTCTAACTTTAAAGGCTTCCTTCGTGAAAGACACAGTCTTTCGTTTCTAGGTAATCTATTTTCACCAAATCTTCCCGTATGTATACGAAGAGAATGAACTGAAATACGCAATCTTGTAATAAAAAACCTTAAATTATGAGGGACTAAGTCAAGATGATGTTCATAACTAAAACCAGTTTTAAAAATCTTATACTCGTCTAAGATATGCTTTTTATCAACCGAGCCAAACCATTCTTGTTTATAACAATCTATAATGCGAGCTTTGAATATTGGTGTAAATTTTTTGACTAGAGGATAACCCAAAATGCCATTTATAAACACCTCAGAGAAACCGTAATCGTCTAACACCCCTTTTTTACCCGGCTGACCCAATTAGTATACCCTGCTAAATAGTCATCAACAGCTAATTTATATAATCGATTTAAAATAATATTTCCCGACTCAACAATTTTGCACCAATATTTTATTATTTTACAATATCGTGTGATGTATAAGAGGAATCTTTCTAACTCACCGTATATTGCAGAATTGCAAGAATTTAAAGGCACATTCAAAATACGCTTACAAAACTTTAGTGTATTCGTTCTAATTCTTTGGACTTTCTAAAACCATATTTTTCACTTGAGTAGTTTAAAATTGCCCCAACAAATGAATCAAACAATTGACACTGAACCCTTAACTTTACCGGTATGTTTTTACAGTTGTACAATAAGATATGCAACACTTTGAGCGCCTTACCAACCAGATATTCCTTATACGTATTAAAACTACCATTATAAGACAATAAAGTACCCAAATAATTAAAGTGATCCACTACTTCAACATTCAATCCGTTATAAGACTATTTTTCGTCCCTCTTTAATCCTCCCCTATTTCTGAATACCATGATTTTTGTTTTCGCTGCGTTTACCTCAATACCCCATCTGTTACAGTACATTTGTAGTACATCGAGATTATGCTGCAGGTCTTCTGGAGTTTTACCTAGTATAGCCATATCGTCGGCAAAGAGCAAAATACGAGTAATCAAAACTATGTCATCAATTAGTAATCCACTATTTATATTATCCTGAAAAATAATTCTAAATCTTCTAGGAACAGTGATACTAAAACTGGAGACATTATCTCTCCTTGTCTTAAACCAATAGAATACTCAAAGATTACAATGTTTAACACAAGACTTCACAGTTTTATACATGTCTTTTATTATTCCAAGCACCTTACCTTGGATCCCTGAATTAAATAGTTTAAACCATAAAGCGTTTCTATATATAGAATCGAAACATGCTTACAAGTCAATAAATCCAACATATAGCCTTTTATTGTGATTGAGATAATGTTCAATCAAAGTGTTTAAGGCAAATATAGCATCGGTTGCAGAACAACCTTTTTTAAACCCAAACAGTGCATCAGATATACACTGATTTTTTTACACAAAATGAAACAATCTTGTTATTTAACACAGAGGTGAATAACTTATATAAACAACTTAAAAGTGTAATTTCTCTATAATTACTAACATCGTTTTTATCACCTTTTTATACAACGGTCAGATAATTCCCTCCCTCCAGGGATCAGGAAATATACCGGAGTCTAATACCGCATTGAAAATGTCACAAAGATATGGCAGCAAAATATCAATAGTTTCAATTAAATACTCGTTTAAAATAAAATCCTTCCCATATGCTTTATTTGTCTTTAATTTTTTACGGCTTTCATAATTTCTTCAGACGAAATTGGACTATCAAATTTTCTCGTTTACCGGACTACTCTTAAAATCATGATTTTCACAAAAGTACTCAGCATCCTCATTATGACAAGTGAAAATATCCTTTTCAAGATTTTAAAAAATAATTGAAAAAATCGTCTAGTGAAATATAATTCTCTGATTTCTTTTTCTTCTTTCTAAAGTGTTTCGAAAAAGCCCTTGGATTACAAATCTTAATATTTCGATTTCTTCTAGTCTTCTGCGTTTAAATGAATTTTCCTTTTTCTGTATCAAACTTTTATAAGACATTTTTTGTTCACAGTAGTATTCTCTACTAGCATCGGATTTACAATGATTAAAAACACGCCATGATTCAAGATAGCTGTTTCTTATGGTGGCATATTTCTGCCAGCCACTTATCCACTTAGCTATGTTGAAACTTTTCTGAAAAATTGTCACATATTCAGTTAGTATCTGGCAAGTAGCAAATTTTCAAGTTATCTACTTAGGTATCATACCAGGACTAAACTGTCTGTTAGTGCCCACTACTGCCAATCACATATTCACTTATTTTAACTGGATATCATGCCTTTTTCCAGATAATTATGTGAAAAATGCTTGTTATCCACATAATTCAACTGACTAACTTGGAAAAAGGCGAGATATCCAGTTAACTTAAGTGAATATATGGCTGGCAGTAGTGGGAACTAACAGGCAGTTTTGTTCTGTTAAGATACCTAAGAGGTTAACACGAAAGTTTTCTCCTTGCCAGATACTAACTGATTATGTGACAATTTTTCAGAAAAATTTCGACATAGCTAAGTGGATAAGTGGCTGGCAGAAATATGCCACCATAGTTTCTTGCTTTAACACATTCATTATCAAACCACTCTGTATTGTTGCAAGATGGTGTATCAACAATGGGTATCAGTGTGGGCTGTGTATGTCTAGTTGTTTTCAAAAAATAGCTATCTGCAATATCTTTAATAAAATTCGAAAAAGTGGATACATTAATACATTTTGAGAACGTTCAATATTAGCTGTTAACTGATTTGATTCTGGTAACCGACCAATAACTGCCACTAAATGAATATCTGTGTAACTGTGACCATTTATAATTAACAGCCAAATTATCATCATCACTGACTAACACATTATTACAGCTGAGTGAGAAGCAAATAGGTGCGTGGTCACTCCATTCGTTCAAAGAGCTCACGTTAAAGCACGAGATTTGGAAAAAACATTCCTTACATAACAAATAATCCACTACCGACGCACAATGGCGAGAAATAAATGTAAAAGAACATTGATCGTCGCCCATTCAGCCGTTAACAGTTCTCATACACGTGGATTTATACATATCTAAAAGTTTTGACCCGAAACTGTTGCACTTTGTGTCTGCAGAGGCCCTGCTGCGGTACACGTCTAGTATATAATCTGGATCATCAATAAATGAATTATTATTATCATTTCTTATAAAATCATGCTTCAAACCTACCCTGCTGTTAAAATCCCACAACATCACAAAACATCACCTAAATCCTCTAATATATTTATATCATTTTCCAACAAATAAAAAAAATCAACGTTAATAACCTCATATGCCGGAGAATCTTCATTCCACAAATATATACCACAAAGATAAATGTCATTGTCAGTTTAAAAAAATACATGATCCAGTTTTATCTAAATTACCGAGTTTTAATAATTTTAACACCATCTTTTATAGAGTCTTTATAATATAAGACCACACCCCCACTGCATCTCCTTGCATTCCTATGTTGAAAGTTTTTATAAAAATTGTGACAAACATAACCCGACAACTCAATTTTACTATTAGACGATGTCCAAGACTCGTATAAGAACACTATGTCGTTATCAGCAATAATATAAAGTCATCGCTTTCCATTTTGGCCCTTGAAAGCCCATTAACGTTCCATGAAAGTACTTTTATCTTACTCCCCGCTACCCCCTAGACTTTCACAGCTCTCCCGTCAACATACAGCGTGTCGTACGCGATCCATGCTCGTTTGCCTGCCTGTCTCGCCCTCGTAACTTCGGAACTAATATCTTCCTCTGGTCGACCACTTCTCTGGGGAATTGTTCACTCACATAGAATGGATTTCCTTCTAGTGTCTTCCACTGTTTTCTCATAAACTCTTTGTCTTTAAATTGTAAAAACTTCGCCACGATCTTTCTACTCCTACCCTGCTGCTTTGGTCCGATTCTATGAACTCTCTCGATCACCATTTGATCGACTGCGTCCTTCGCTATTCTCATCTTTCTGAACATAAATTCCCTCAATGTTGCTTCAGCGTCTTCGTTTACCCCTGCCGGGGCATCGGGAATATTTGAGAATAACAAGTTATTTCTCATAGATTGTGCTTGTAGATATGTGACCTCCTCCTTCAGTTGGTCCCTCTCCTTCTCTAGCGTAACTACCTATCGTTTACCAAGCCTAGCGATAAATCAGTACTCTCCACCTTCTGTTCAACAACTGTTACTCTTTCCGACATTATCTTGTTCTTTTCTTCCAGTGCTACCCATAATTTCTTTATCTCTGTATCAAATCTGTCTACCTTCTTTTTCACTTCCTCAAGACCATCCAAACGTTTGTCCATATTACTCAGCCTACTCTCAATGTTTCTTAGGCAAGACATAACATCTCCTAATGATGGTTGTGAAGCTGACACAGCCCCTACGTTAACACTACTTCCTGACGCCATGTTAGATGAGTGGCTTTTGTTAATACATGTATTTAAAGTATTTGAAGAAAAGGTAGAAGTGCTAGTAATAGTATCTGTTGGCGTGATTGGAACAAAAACACTATCGTCACCGTTTTCGTTATCATATAATGCACTGTTTATTTGGCTCAGTAAATCACCCCCGGACTGTCCTCCGTCACTGTTGACCTTCTTGTTACGCCTTCGTCTACTTGAAACACTACCACTATCGCTACCAATTGCTCTCTTTTTTCCTTTTTGCTCTCCTCCCCATTTTTAATATCTAAAACATACTGACACACATTCGTATGTATTGAAACACTGTTACTAGTCCAAAATAAATGCTATAAATACACTTAAAAAAAGCTAAAATGGCACAATTTCACAGAGCAAAAACAAAGCGCGTCAACCCCCGCTGCCATTAATCACATGATCAACCAATCTTGATACATATAAATTGTTTGTAGACAATGTATTATGTACAAGTCTGAAATAAAATATTCTGTTCTGTTCATAATTTGCATTAAGATAATACTAGTAAATATACCAAGAGTGAGGAAGCTAAGGTTTATGTATAAAGTTTGTAAAAATATTTCTTTATTTAGAATTCATTAGCAAAGATAACGAAATTTTCTCGTACGTTAATTTATATTTTAAATGCATGTTTCGTTTATATTTTATCATCGTCGAATACCCACGACCGATCGCTAGATCATCTATAGACCGTGGGATTTTACGGCTTGATTTTGTCGTCGTAGGGTATGTCATATTTCGCCTTTTCATTGGTCGCATCACGTTTTTAAAATCAGTCATAGAGGACGTTTTATACAGCTGCCAGATGTAACAATTTCTTAAATGTTTAAATGACTTTCAAGCCTTCGCGCCGACGTGTATTGCATTTATAAGGCCTATTTTCACTGGTCGATAATTTAATCAATATCTACTATATTGCCGATTTCCTCACGGCATGATGTCATGTAGTGAAACGGAATAAGTGTACATTAGACGATGTTCTTTTAGTTTACACAAATGCCAAGTGTTTTTGCTGATAAGATTATTTAAAACTTAATATTATGTAATTGAGACTATATTCATTTATGTTCCTTTCCTTTTTTCTTTTTTCATCGTAAGGTTCTAAATATGTATTGTACACTATTCCAGCGTTTGCATAAGAAGTGAATTTAGAATTTTGATAAGCAAGGACGTTGCAGCTTTAGTGGTTTTTTTTTACTTGTCAATGAAAGGAAATGTTGGTGAAATACTGCAATAATCTCTTATACCGTATAGCGGGTTATTTCTGCGGGTGTAATATTCTGCGTTTTGCCATTAAATGGGTTATTTTTTACGGATTTTTTTCTGCGATTTCTTACCTAGGAAGAATTTATTTTTGCGCTTGCTTGCCTTGCTATTTAAAGCAAAAATATGAAAATCTCTTAATTTAAGTCTTACAGGATGATTATCCTATATTACATCTTACATACACTACCGTACGCAATTTAACAGCTGTTTTGGTATAGGTTAGTAACAGACATGAGTCAATCTTTTACTTGACTTTTTAATTGTATGCTTATAGAAATCAGAGAGCAAACCATTGGCATACGTGCAAAAATATGCACAGTTTGCATTGTTTGGCATGTAATAAAGACTCCGAGGCGGAGAAATTCTCCCCGTCCCCAGGTGAACATGGAAGGTGACACGTTGTGTAACATTGATGAGGGAAGATTAAAATGAAATGTGGTCAAACTGTCATACGTTAAATCTTTGTTCTTTTTATCAGAACAGAACAGAACAGAACAGATTTTATTACACGTAAACTTTACAGTTTTTTTGTGTTATATACACATAATTAATAAAGATATACATCACAATTATACAAAGTAGTGAACGGCATTTAAATACATTTGAACACAATATATAATATGACATATTTTCATTTATCATATAAAGGATGGACTGAATTAGTACTATTGCAATTCAACAATAGTAATATGACCACTGAACAAGTTCATAAAGATATGATTGTTGGAACAGTTACGTCTCAATGTTTAAAATACAACCATGAAAAAGTATATGACTGTAAAACATGACTTTTGTTAATAAGGTATATCTAAGCTTAAATGATTCTGACATGTATTTGCTTAACATAATTAATTCCGATTTGTTTTGTGTATTCATATTAGGTCTTATTCTGTAATAACGTTTGATACATTTTTGTCTTATTTGGGCATATGATTTACAAATAAACATGAAATGAAATTCATCCTCTATTTCATTTGAATCGCACATTTGACAATAACGTAAGTGCCGCTCCAATCCATCATATCTTCCAGTATGTATTCTTAAGTTATGAGAACATAAACGTAACTTTGTTATCGCAATTCTTAGATTTCTTGACTCAATATTATCTAAGTATGGTTCAAATTCGAATGAAGTTTTAAGGGCTCTATATACTGTTAAAACACCATTTTCACGGACATTTCCTTGCCATATTTGTAAATATTCGTCTATAAGACGTTGTTTAAAACTACAAATAAAATGATTCACGTTCATATCATGTACATCGTTATACCAAATATAATAAAACCCATATCGTGTCAGAAGGTTTCTGACCTCACCAAACCAATTCATGTTACCATTTTCAATTTGTAACATAGCATCTTTTAAGACTGATTGAATAATTATATTATCGCTTTCCCTCAGTTTAAACCAGTATTTTAAAATTCGTACGTATCTATTTATGTATAACGGGTATCTACCCAATTCGCTATATACTGCACAGTTAGAGGTTGTTTGTCTAACACCAAGTATAGTTTTGCAAAATTTCAAGTGTATCATCTCCAACTGTTTAGATTTAGAAAATCCCCAAATTTCACAACCATACGAGATAATAGATGAAACAAAAGCATCGAATAACTGCAAGGCTACTCTTGGTTTACATTCATACTATTTTAAATTTGACAACAGGGTATTTAATGCTTTCAAACCTTTACCATACAATGTTTGGGTATTAAGGTTAAAATTGCCAGTGTAATTCAGCGTGACGCCTAAATAATTAAAATCATTTACAACTTCCACATTTTCATTTGCATATATCCATTTCTCATTATTTTTTGTGCCACCCCTTTTGCGAAAAACTACAATTTTTGTTTTCATTATGTTTACTTCTAAGCCCCAGGTATTACAGTAGTTGTATAAACGATCTAGTGAGTGTTGTAAGTCTTCAGGGGTTTCCCCAATAATAACCATGTCGTCTGCAAATAACAATAAAATCAGACATATATCATGTAAAGCAATACCACAATCATTTCTATTTTGTAAAAACAGTTCTAAGTCTTCTACGAATAAAGAAAATAGTATCGGGGATATTATCTCCCCTTGTCTCAAGCCTACTGCAATATTGAAGTAATCTGAGTAGCTGTTACAATGTCTAACACAAGACTTAACTGATTGATACATACTACGTATTATTCGTAACATTTTACCATCTAAATTTGATTTAAACAACTTTAACCATAGCGCATTGAGATATATGGAATCAAAACATCGTTTCATGTCAATAAAACAGCAATACAAACGTTTGTTTAAGTTAACATAATTTTTGATAATTGAGTGAAGAATAAAAACAGCATCGATTGTAGACTTTCCTCTTCTAAAACCGAACTGAGCGTCAGAAATAACATTATTTTCTTCACACCATTTTGTTATTCTCTGATTAAGTACACATGTAAAAAGTTTTCCAAAATTACTTAACAATGTAATACCTCTATAATTGTTCACATTTAGTTTGTCACCTTTCTTGTGTAGTGGGATGATTATACCCTTAGTCCAAGCATCTGGAAAAGTTCCGGTGTTTAAAATCATATTGAAAATTTCTGTAATGTATCCGGCTAAAATATCACAAGCTTCAATAAAATATTCATTTAATAAGTTATCTCCTCCTGGTGCTCTATTTTTCTTGAGTAGAGAAATAGCTTTACACACTTCCTCGTATGTTTTATAGGGTTATCTAGATCTCCATAAATATTACTAAAATCATTGAAATCGAAGTCGGTATTAAAATTTTCAGCTTCTTCATTAATATCATAATTAATATCTGCAAACATTTGTTCAAAGTGATTTTTAAATTCATCAATAGGTACATCTTCTTGTTTATTTACATTTTGTGAACGAAAATATCTCCAAAAATCTTTAGGTCTATTGCGCTTTAGATCTTCAAACTCCTTACAGCGTTTAATTGTAAAAGCTCTACGCTTTTTTGAAACAGTACTTTTATACAGTTTTTTCAATCTACACAGCTCAGCTCTGTCTAAATCACTATGCGAGTTATTATAAACATACAACGCATTTTATATAAGATCTTAGCATTTCTACAGTCTTGGTCGAACCATTTAGATGAATCATTTATAACACTTTTTTCGAAGCTTGGAAATTTTCCCCGTCAATAAATGTGTATGGTGTTGCGATCGCCTGAAAAGAGAAACTGTCTCGGAACTTTTATTACAAAACTTAACATATATATTTGAAAGAACCGTTGAATGCAATTCAGCTTTCAGTAATGTTGAACATTAAACATTTTTTTCGGAGAATGACACGTATGAAATATATGATATATCAATTATTACTGTAACGATCAATTGCATTTATATCAGCATAATGAAATCTAAACTTCTTGTATACTAGTATATGTTTCTTAAAACAAAGAGCTTAGATAAAAAAAATCACGTCCCTCTGTAAAATATTTATGTCTACGAACTAGAATTAATTACAGTATGTATTTAGGTATTAAACACTTAACGTAATTCACAAGACAAATACAGTAGATCTATCTCTTTTTAAGTTCCATAAAAGTTGCAAAAATGTTGTTTTTTATATCATGAAAGTGGGATGAAACACCTTTGTACATTTGTACAAGCCACGTCAGTAAACCAGATGCAAGTTTAACGATGTGTTGTCACGAGCCGCTCTTAATCTCTCATTAATTATAGAGTAATTTCTCTCTTGAAGTTCATAAACCATTTCCGTCGCATTGTTTGATAGAAATTCCCTCAAAGAGTGTGCCAGCGTAAATCGAACCGTATATCGTGTTGTTTAGTCGAGTGTATGAGTTTCCCATATCACTGAAATAAGAGAGAAAGAAATCGGTAAACATACATAGAAAAACAGGATATTATATAACTATATTCATAGTTATATTATCATTTGAAATCAAATATCATTTTTATTAACATCAAATAAATCAAATGTACTTTCGTACATCTGCTGTGAGTTAAGAGTAATTTTCCAGTATGTATTTACAGATAGTGTAAAATTAATTGTACTTTTTGGTATCAGTAGTGTGAAATAAATGTTTGATTATTTTATCGCTAACATTCTCTTGATACTTCAATGATGATGACTGGTTATATTTATTTACTTTATGTCAACTTTTTTGTCGATTATCAATATGCTATTCATATAGAAATAACAGAAAAACTATTACATATTACTACTTCATCCTTGGATTTACCTTTTAATTTGTTTGTTGCAATATATTGATTAAATAGAAATATTTAAATCGATTAGCGTAACAGTTATTTGTACTTAGCAAACAAATTGAGTTAATAAAAGTACTTGGAATATTTCGCATACAATGCAACAATTCAACACTTGTTTCTATATATTCAGTCAAGTTCAGCGGGATTCTACTGTAAAGATGCATGCTACTCCATTTTTATTTCATTTGTAACATACAGTAGCATTCATCAAGTAAGACATTTATATATAAATACATGCAACATTTAAAGATCAAAACATTTTGTTAAATAGCATTGTATGAGTGTTAAATATGTTCGTGCATATGGCTACATATCATATAAGTGAACCTTTTACTGTGTGAATCATTGGAAATCATACCGAAATTTGGAGATCAAAGCTATGAAATTATTTCATTTACGTCACACTACTTAAACGTGCTTTATAATGGGACTAGAACCGGTGTTCTCGAAAATAAAGCTACATTTCTGTCTAAAACTAAAAACAAATGACCATTCGATTCATGGGAATTTGGGAACAGATGTTTGAGCTTAAACCTGAGGTTGTAGATTTTCGAAAAGAGGGAGCGTTTATATAACAACATACATGTGCCAGTAGTTAAGCAATGTCTAAATCACGTCTGCAAGATGTGCCATGTTCAAGATTCTAAAACATGTATCAAACTTTGTCCTAGATAAGATTGATAGTCGTACATTGTCACATTATGGCTGGAGAGAGAAAGAGGTTTGTTTTTATCTACAGATATTCAATATTTTAAATAAAAATTATCATTCTGTTAGAAATAAGACGACTACCTGATAGTTATTCCTGTTTATGTAATGACAGTGACCGTTGATTAGATTTTGATTTCATTACGAGGTACCAGAGTGGCATATTTGATCTGATTTGGGAAAATTCCTGTAGCCTTGACAAGAACAAGACTATGTAGCTTCAATGTTCCCACCAGTACGAGCATAAATTCGCAGTAAACTAATCACTCTAGATCACGTTAATTTCATCTAGCTTCGATCTTTCTGGGTGCTTATTTGGGAAGTAATTTCAGTGCAGAAGGTAAACGATGTATGGTCATACTAAAATCGTGTATTAACTTGCTCTGCCAAGTAGTTGACGTGATTTTTCAAGTTTTTCAGTTGAATTGAGATTCAATCATTGCTTTATTCTTAATTTACTCTTCAATACGTCCATTTTCTACATTCTACATTTTCTAGTAGAGTATTATTATGAAAGTCGATAAGGGCGGTGGTAAAAATCTACGGGAGATACATTTGAAAACCAATCTGTATACATAGGAATTGAAATTTCATATGTTGTACTGCAAAAGTCAAATCTTAACTTTGGAACAGGGGTCTATATTTACATTATTATTATTATTATTATTATTATTATTTTGTCTTACTGGATGCTTTAATCATCCTTTTCTATCGAAGATTAATTTCCTTCTGAATTTGATGAAGTTTTCGTACGTTAGTTCCTTACAAAAGCTACTTATATAAATTTGATCCATTAACAAACATGTAAAAATGATCGTGGTAGTTTTGTGAACAAATGTTCGTTTCTCTGCAATAAGATCTTAAATAAAGTTGATCCCTTCAAAAACGGTGACTCGTATCTTATTGATAAAGAATATTTACATTTTAT
Organism: Solen grandis; assembly: GCA_021229015.1. Taxonomy (NCBI): domain Eukaryota; kingdom Metazoa; phylum Mollusca; class Bivalvia; order Adapedonta; family Solenidae; genus Solen; species Solen grandis. The sequence goes on along the minus strand of CM037783.1, from coordinate 67,532,681 downwards.
AGATTTCAACGAAAATTGAATCCAACGAAAACTTATCCATTCATTGTATTTGATAAAATTGCTGAAATAAGGACGATCCTTTGGAAAAAGAAAGTGCGGGATCGATCGTATGTGTATATCAAAGCCAGATAGCAAACTTCCTGAGTCTGATTGATGTTATATGCCACAAGCTTAACCCCAAGTGACCAATTTAAATTCATTTAGAGTTATGGTACTTAGGTGAGTGGGTGGTTTGGGACTAGGGTTTTGCTCTTTCTGCTACGTTAACAGCAATGAAATAGTCAACATATGTAGTGAACTAGCACCAAAGGTATTCCAAATGTGCAAAACAGACGCTATCAGAAGGACACTTAATATCACATTGTAGATGTTTTGTGACGGCAAGGGACAACCTACTCTGAGGTATTAGATTTTCTTTAGCTGAATGACGTATGTACAGCAATTTTATCTCGCCTCAAAGAGCTGCAAAATTTGACATAAATAACGTCGATGTACTTCTCAATAAGACACGTATGGCCAAATTTTAAAACAGATCGTTCACAGATTGTCTTTGACAACGAAACTGATTTTTAACTCTATGTGTGTATTATGTTTATCAATATTCATCTACAGACGCAGTGTCACCCAATGCATTCATTCGTAGAGGTTAAAAAATGTGGTTTCTCCATTACAGGAAACAATATTTAAGCTGATAAAACCTATATCTAGATTCATTCGCTTTTCCCGCATGCGCTAACTTCATAGGATTGTCATAAATGTCATTCATTTTAAATGACGAAAATGCAGATAATAAAGAGAATTTCAAAACAATAATTAACATAAACACAAATCATATAATCAAGGCTCACCACGTAGGTGGGTAATATAAAACGCCAGATAATAAAAAGAAGACAATAATATAGCACAAATCGAATAATCAAGGCTTACAGCATAGGAATATAGTATAAAACCGCCAAGCAGATAATAAAAAGAAAACAACTTTAACATATTTTAACCTAAATCATATAATCAAGGCTCGCCACAATAGGTGACTAATATAAAACCGCCAGCATATAATAACGGTTGTACACATAGGTAGGTATTAGGAAGGAAACATAACTGTTAATACCATAACACATATAAGCAAATCACAAATAATAATAATAATATACGAACGGTAAAGAAAATATTAACTTTTCAAGACAAAGAAAATAAGATTAAAACGGGAGTAGGTAGGGGGGATTGAAGGGAAAACTTTGCTTATGCCGATAATCTTTTTCTAGAATCCTCTTTATAACCACGTGACTCGCTAATAACGATAGCGGGGCTGACCCAAACTACTAAATCAAAAACGCTTTCAAGGAGCGACTCAAAAATACTTAACTATGCTAAATATCCTTTAAATCTTCCCTTAAAGCACTCAGTGTAATCACTCTGAGGTGAAGTTAATATGTGGGAATTTATATCTGCTAATATATACCACAAACACAGTTTTATGGAAAAGGCAGATGATAAAGAGAAAACAATAATTAACACAAATCATACAATCAAGGCTCACCACATAGGTGAGTAATATAAAACCGCCATAAGCATCATGTGATGCAAAACCTGTCATAAGCATCATGTGATGCGTACGGACCCGAACCTCAGAAGTGTTCTACTACAGATTTTTCAAGTTACCTCACATTTATTAAGTTTATACCTGGTGGGATATAGTTTTCTAAATTTTACCGATTTCGTCGAAGTTGCGTTTGATAAAATAGCGTTTTTCTGTGCAATGTGATCTATACTTTCCGAATTTATTTATCAGGAAACATTGACATAGACCAACATTAACGAGGGAGATTAGAAAATTACTTTTTTTTGTAAATTTTTACCGGTCATCTATGAAAAAAAGCTCCTTTAAAGAAATTCACAAATGAAAAACAAAAAATTTTGATTTTTGTATTTATCATCGTAATTATACTATATTCTTAGTGCATATTTCATTCCATTTTCACTGACATTATGCGTACATCTTATACATGCAACCGTGTTCGAGGCTATTCAATGTAATATGGATCGAATATGGTACGAGGTAATGCTCTTGTAATTGTTGTTTTCTGCTGTTGTTATTGTTATATGACAAAAATATAATCCGTACACTAAGGGCTATGATACGTAAAAGATAGTTTTCTTATTTAAAAATTGTGGAAATTCCAACACAATTTATGGAAAAAGCGATATGTCCATTTGATGTTAATCAATGATGCTGGTCATGACGAATTATCTTTACCTGCAAGTCTTTAAAAATGACACATGGGTTAACACTACGTTAATCGTTTTTATCCTTCTTAACATTAAAACTGCGCTATGTTGTTTGTATTCATTTTTTATCATTTCAATGTGTATAAGAGTAGCGTTAATAACTGTTTGCATAATTGGAAGAAGAAAATGGTAAGGCACAAACTCCCACAACAGGTTTAGTATAATCAAATTTTAAAATCCGAATAGTTTTGGTCTACATTGACTTCATCAGGGATACAATAACAAGAAAAATATCTACTGAAGTACAAAAACAGGTCCGTTTGTCACGTAACAAGCTAAAATAGAATTAAAATTACAAGATAAACACTACAAAATCAACTAGGTATTAAATGAAAATTCCATAAACAGGGTGAATGGAAATGTCTCTTTGGTTTATCTGTCTCGCTCATCTAAAAGGACTGTAGAAGTTGATGATATGGATGATTCAGAGGATCTTTGTGTATTATGTTAATTACTGATTGTGAAGCACTTTAAAACATATGTATATTATGACAAAAAATAATGGAGATATAAGAATGTAAGATTATAAAGATATGAATTAATATATACAAATAACTGGCAAACCAATGTTGCAACTTTAAGTGTAAAAAATATGCTACAGCAGTGAAAATAGCACACGTGTATTGACATGTATTATAAGTTTACACTATTCCCTTTGTCTTAACAGTTTTGGAATGATAAGACCCACCGGCTGTCATTTTGTTACATTACAAATACATTTGTATTAGCACATGTCACTACGATAAATGAATAAGTTACCTATTCATGATAAATGGACAAAAATCAATAACGTCGCTTAGACAAAATGATAAAAGGAAGATACCAGAATTAAACATAGGAATGAAAACATTGTAAAGTATTGCCTAATATAAATATACTAATAAAGTAACTTTAATTTCCAACATCAATTATAGAAAGACAAATCATTTTAACAGTTAAAACCACTATGGTACACATACTTTACCGGTGCAAAAGAGGGAAAGAGAGAGAGAGTTTTATAAGTAATGAAATAGAAATTCCAATACAAGCGCGGTTTTATATTTTTTAAAATTAAAAACCAAATCCTTAAAGAATGACAATTGCAATTTTTTTCAGAGGTATACAATGTGTTTTACTAATGTCACAGTAAAGTCGAAATTAGGTCTCATATCAGTCGAAAACCGAAATCGGTCGTAGACAAGTATCTGAGGATTTTTATAAGAAGAAATGATATTACCTATTTATCTTACCCTGATATATTTATTTTTTGGTTCAAAAACGATATTATATCTAGTAATTATTTTATACTGATCTTGAGGTGAGTACCCGCACTACTTGTTTTGCTTTGATACTACATCAATACTCGCCGTCGTCCACTAATAACTGATATTCGAATATTAAGAACATAATTCACACATGTCTTGGATGCCGATGCCTTGTCTGTGTTTGAGACAAACAAAAAGTTCCATAAAGACATCGCCTGTGGAAACGAAATAGTCAATTTGACACTGGGATTTAACAACAAGTTCGGTATTAATGCAACATTCTGTGAGATTTGTCCTCATGATTGCATTATCGCATGGAAACTGCTTTTCGGATTTGCAAGCGCGGTGCCTGGTAGAGACTATAGCGACAGTCCAGCATCGTTGTTCAGTACTAATTTACTTTGACTACAAATCCAATTTGTTCGAAACCAGGCGAGGGCTAGAATCTTTAATGACCATTGTACCGACTTAAGCAAGGAAAGGCTCAGTCTTAAACAATATAAAAAAGTGCATATTAAGTTTAATATATGATGATGTATGAATTTTATTTTAAAATTGGTAAGATGAACATAAGCTGTCAGTAAGACAGCACATTTTGCATTCTCGTGCATGCCGATAAAACAAGACCTTTGCTGCAAAAAGTTCATTTCTGGTTAAGTCCCTGGTTGAAACATACTTTGAAACCAAGGTTAAAAAAGTAAGCAAAGGTGGAGGGCTTATCCAATATTATTACAAGGCAGTATTACCCATGGTTTAACTTTCACTGACACATTTCAAATGAAATTAAAACTAAAATGGGCATTATTCACATTGTAAAACCGGTTGTTTTTAACCTACTAGGGAAGGTAATACACCAATAGTGACTTGTTTAGTTGTGTGAATTATTTATTATGAATCTAAGTAAATTTATAATTTGATGTTTATATACGTGACCGTAGACTGCAAAAGTTGATATCAGAGAAACGATTATTTTCGTTTCGAAAAAAAATCCCTGATTTTCGTTTTATGAAATTTCCTCAATGCAGAAAAATCATACTCTCAATCATTATAATGATTTTTTTTTGTAGTTGGAATCTATAAGAAAAATATATTTGTACCACATAAGTTTCACAGAGGTAGTAGAACATACTATAATCTTTTGGACTGTGGAATTTCTTTCCTATGCATTTTCTAGGCCTAATATTCTTGTTAAATCGGAGGACCACATGAAGAACTTTAGTATAAAGTGTATTATTACGCCTCTTAATTGATAAAAAAACTCAATTAGAATAGATCACCAGAAAGTTGGATGATGCCATAGAAACTGATTAAATCATAGTAAAATGCCAATACGTAAGTAATAATTTTTTTGTAGTTGCTGATCGTCTGGTCTTTTGCTGTTGTGTATGTACACGTATGTAGATTCGAAAAAAAAAAAGAATTTGTATATTAATAAAAAATGTGTAAAAGTGTACAACTTTTTAGATTGGTGTTTCATTGTATACCTTATTTCCGCTAATGTTTAGACGTATTTCAAAATCCGCAAAGGGCAAACAACGAAAAGACGGTATGGGTCGACACGTTCCAGAGGTTGAAGTATAAATTCCAACATTGATAATCATCTCATTGTCGCGATTCTGTCCATAAAAAGCACTTCGCCAGTATTAAAAACTATCAAATGACATTGTATAGGGTTCCCCTGATATCACTAAACAACGCAATACATCCCGAGATGTGTCATTATTAGCTGGTTTCCCGTATCTGTTGCTATCTTAAAAATAAAATAGAGTATAAACATGGCAGTATGAAAATAAATTTATTTGAAATCCATATGTAAAACCAATCTTGGCGGCAATTTATGTTTTTTTTTCTTCAATAATTGTAATTATGAAGAAATAAATTCCTAGTGAGTAAATTTACAATATGACAGCCCTGCTATAGGAATGAACAAGATACATTTGATATACGAGTCATCATTCAAAACATATTTTATTATTAATAATGTTACTAAAGTACGACATGATATAGTGAAATCAAAATATGTTCCTGCATTTGCATATACATTTAATACTGATGAAGTACATGACCTACATGTGTATTTACTAATGTATGATATGGTTTGAATATTGCTTGTATTAACTTCTTCTTTGTCTGAGTAATGTTTCATTACTACACAACGTTTGAAGCGATTATAAATGAGAATCAAAGCGTTGCAGCACCGATGTATTCACTTGTTCGCCGGTGAACTAACGAGATATGCATTTATGAAAATTTTCAGCTATCGTATAGATAGATACTTGTGACTTTATCATAAAGAAAATCATTTCTTGTAACAGAAAATGTCATAACTTTATGAACAAGAGGACCAAGATGGCCCTGTATCGCTCACCCGAGAAAGATGGTTGCTTAAGAAATAAAGATGCTAGAGTGAAACCAAAGTGAAATCTTGTCTTTTTTTCTATTTAAAGAGGCATAACTCCTGCCTAATTGGCCCATCTCGCCAAATCAAAGTTTAAGATATTTAAAAAATGAAAACGCTAGAGTGTAAACAAAGTGATATCTTGATTTTTTAAAAAATATTATATGGGGCATAACTCCTGACCTAACTGGCCCATCTCAGCCATAATCGAACTCAAACGAGACATTATGGTCATAAACATTGTCATTAAGTTTAAAGATGATTTATAATAAAAAATGAAGATTCTAGAGTGTAATCAATCTAAATCGAACCATTATGGCCATAAACATTGTCATAAAGTTTAAAGATGATTGCTTAGGAAATGAAGGTGCTAGAGTGTAAACACTTAAATTGTTGACGTAGCACGACGGACGACGGACAATCACGGGATCACAAAAGCTCATCCTGAGCTTTGCTCAGGTAAGCTAAAAATGGCAAAACAAAAACACCAGCTTGTTTTCATTATAATCTCTAGACTAAAACAGATCTTCTCATTCTCAATATATCTTGTTAAATGATGCAATGTTTCTCTTAACATTTAAATTCAATCACATGAAAAAATAATAGTATATATTAATATAAGAAATGATATAAATAATTGAATTGGTTTTAGTCAGACAGTTCAGGTTTGTTTTCTATGCTATTTCAGTAAAACGCGCTTTTTACAAAACATTGACAAAAAGTGTTCCTTTTTTCATAACTGTATGACATAACTACAAGAACATGATACTCTCAAGTCTCCGTGAGTGATGTTACAAATATTAAAATATAGCAATATATCTTCTGTAACTAATAAAGAGGAGTTAGTTTTTGTTTAAGACCTACAAAAAAGTGAAACATACGTGGACACAAGATGGAAGTTAACATGATCAGAATATATCTGTTTCTGTCAGAAATGTAGTTTGTCGGTTCTGGAAATGTGGCAAAGAACTAGTTATCTTTTTCAAATATGTCTAAGTTTAATTCAATTATGAAAAGTAAAAACACCAAAAGAATACAAACTGTCTAAATATAAATTGATATCCAATGCTTTTAAACTGCGAGAAGATAAACTAAATCATTATCTGCTTCTTTAATGTTAGAAATTCAAAATATCTAAAAACAAATCTATTCAATCTATTACGAAATTAAAAGTATTTTTGTGTTGGAATATAAAATAATACATTTGAATATTTATGGCGTGTGTGCTTTTAACTTGTTGAATAATTATGTGCGTGTGTGCTTTTAAGTTGTTGTAGCCATAATAACTGGTTATGTTTGTGACTGTCCAAAGGCATAATTAAAGTCGGTTTGCAAAAAAAATAAATAAAAATAAATGAGTGAACTTCTGAATTGTAAGTTATAAACTAACGTAAAAATATTTACAATATCACTTTGTTAGGAACAAGGCGACTTTCTCATAGCCATCTTTGTCTCTTTGATGATAGTGTCCATTGATTAGGTATTGGTTTTATTACGAGGTGGTACCAGGATGAATAACATACTTCGTCTAATCTAGGAAAAATCCTTTGGTCTTGACATAAACAAGACTATGTACCTTCAATGTTCCCACCAGTACGAGCATAAATTTGCAGTAAACTAATCACTCTAGATCACGTTAATTTCATCTAGCTTCGATCGTTTTAGATACTTCTTTGGGAAGTAATTTCAGTACAGTAATTTCAAGGTAAACGATATAGGATCATACAGAGATCGTGTATTAACTTGATATGTAAAGTTGTTGACTTGATATTTCAAATTACTCAGTTGGATTGAGAGTCAATCTTTATATAAATTTATTACCCTTTAATACTTTCATCTCCCACAGTCTTGTCGTTGGTCTATTTCTCCCGGAGTAATATTTGAAAACAAAACTGTAATTTAAGAACTGGTTTTTCACATATTGCACTACAAAAGTCAAAATATCAACTTTTAAACAGGGTTGTGTATTTACATCATTTTTTTTTTTATCTTATTGGATGTTTTATCATCCTTTAGCCATTGTGTCTTTCTATCGAAGGTGAATTCATTTCTGAATTTGATGATGATTTTGATGCATATTCCTTCGTTAGTGCCTTACAAAACATGCTAGTATAAATTTGATCCATTTATACATGGAGTTGTGATAAGTTTTTCTTTAGCTGATTTTGACGAATGTCCAGCAGAATATAAATAACTTTCATCGCGCCTCTGAAAGGCTGCAAAATGGACACAAAGCACGTGGACAGACATGGATTTTGTACAATTATTATTGTGTATTATTATTATCCTATCACCAGACTCACATTGTCGTATTGGAATAAACTTAGCTTTATACTCATTCGTGATTTTATTCACTCTGACGTCATCCGTGACAAATGTCTTGTTTACTACATGTATGACATCACGGAGTTGAAGGTCGTATGATCGGATTGTTTGATTATGTTACATTCTTTCTTTTCATTTTTCCGGTGTATTGCTTTGAAATGATTGGATACTAGTTAGTGTTGAATAAAACTTCGCCAAGGCTCGCGGTTTATTTTTCTAAGCCTCGAAGATAAACTTATCTTTATTCAGCATTAACCTAGTAATCTCTATATATGTGCTTAACTGATTGAAAGTATTAACCTAGTAATCTATATGATATATGTGCTTCATGAATGTAAGTATCTTTGAACATATGAAAATTATTAAAATAATGATAATAGTAATTGTTAATAAATATTGATCTGGCACTCATATAATACATGTTGCAGGCAAACTCGTCGATTACCCTCGGAATTCAGCGTTACCAATTATATAAGTCGGTTAACAGTACGGAAAGCTTGTCGGAATAACATTCACATACATGCCGGAAACCACCGTTGCTTAGTAGTCAAGCCGATGAAGCGTTGGCATTGTATTTAGTTTGATTATGTGAGTTTCTTGTTCAAATCCTCATATTTTTTATTTATTCTTATTTTCATATTATCTCTTCATTCCTTATTGTTTATACTGCCATGGGTATCAAAACCGTATTATTTAGGTTAAGCATTTTAACATCATACACGCAAGATATTAAGTGCTATAAACAATAATGATAAAATTGAACACACACACACACACATATATAAACTGTGGCAATTTTGAAATTTGTAAACGTTTATGAATAGTTTACACTATTGCTCTTTACTATTGATTGATAAGCTTTCTTGGCCGGATGCCGATAAATTATGATATGGTTAATGTACTTTACATTACAAATGTATTTGTATAGCACATGTACCTATGATAAATATTTTTTTTATTTATTCATGATCTAGACAAAAAAAAAATTACGCTGAGACAAAATGATAAACAGAAGATATCATAATTACACAAAGGAATGAAAACTTTGTATTGTCTAATATAAATATATTTAAACAGCTATTTTAATTTCCAACATCAAATATAGAAAGATAATCATTTTAATAGTGTAAACCACTTTGGTAAACGTAATGTTTCGGTGCATGAGAGGGAAAGCGAATTAGAGAGTTTAAAACTTAACAACTGAAATAGAAATCTGCATATTAGCGTGGCTTAACATTGTATTATATTCAAATTTGCTTCATAAAGCCAAAGTCGCATTATAATGCCACTAAGATTCAATCTCTTTGTCACATAAAGACTTACAATTTTGTTTGTTTTGTTTTCGAATGTCTACTTAGTGTTTTATCACCGTAACGTCAAAACTAGGTCTCATATTAGTCGAAAACAGAATTTGGTCGCAAACAATCCTCAAAGGATTGATATTAACATTCCCTATTCATCTAACATTGATTATAATATTTATTGGACGTTTTTTTTTAAATTTAATATTTGTTTCATTTAAGCGATATAATATCTAGTAATCACTAATTCTGATCTTGAGGTGAGTACCCGCACTACCTATTCTGCTATGATACTACATCAATACTCGCCGTCGTCCACTAATAACTGATATTCGAATATCAAAAACAAAACTCACACCTGTCTTGGATGCCATTGCCGTATCTGTGTTGCAGACAAAAAAGTTCCATGAAGACATCGCATGTGGAAACGAAATGGTCAATTTGACGCTGGGATTTAATGTCTTCTTATACAGATTTGGTATTAATGAACCATTCTATGAGATTTATTCTCATGATTGCATTATTGCATGGAAATTGTTCTTTGAATTCCAAGCGCGGTGCCTGGTAAAGACTATAGCGATAGTTCAGTGTTGTTGGTCAGTACTAATTTATTTTGACAAGAGCTCCAATATGTTCAATACCAGGCGAAGGCTAGAGCTGTTAATGACATTCGCACCGATGTAACCCAGGAAAAAGGTCAGTCAAAATAATATTAGAAATGCATTCAAATTTTAATATATGATGATGTATGAATTTTAATTTAAAATTGGTAAGATGAGCAATAGATGGCAGTAAGACAATGCAACACCATATTTTCGTTCATGTCGATAAAATGAATACATTGAAGTTAAAGGCAAAACAAGAACATCTGTATTCTGAAAATTTAGTTTCAGGTAAATTCCCTGGTTGAAACATAGTTTGAAACCCGCTGAGCAATGGTGGAACGTTAATTTAATTCTATATGGAGGGCTAATCAGATATAATTACACAGCATTATTACCCAAGGTATGTCTTTCAATTACTAAAATGGACGTTATTCACATCGTAAAACCGGATGTCCTTAATCTACTAGTGAAGTTGATACATCCATGATGACTTTTTAAGTTGTCAACTGTGAATTATTTATTTCTTTTTTTTAATTTGACATTTTATATACGTGATCGTAGATGCAA
>CM037783.1:67471855-67521855 GCA_021229015.1 Solen grandis | reverse complement strand
AAGTAGATTTTAGAGAAATTATTTTCGTTTCTGAAAGATGATTTTTTCCGACCTGCGTTTCACAAAATGTCCTCAATGCAAAAAAAAAAAAAATCATATACTTCATCACTACTATAATGAATTTTGAAGATGAAATCTATTAGAAAAATATTTTAATTTCGACTTTAAAATCTTTGGAAACTGTGTTTTTTCTTTCCTGTGATTTTTCCAGACACAATGTACTAGTTAAGTTTGAAGCCCACGATAAGTTTTTTCGTTAAAAGTACAATGATATGCCTCTCAATCGATAAAAAGAAAAAGTATAGGCTGGCACTCCAGAAAGTTGGATGATGCCATAGAAACTGGTTAAAGTAAAAGTAAAATGGCATTGTGTATTGGGAAACAATTTAATCTTAGGTGTGTTTTACTGTTGTTTATATACACGTATGTAAATTCGAAAAAAAAAATGAAATGAAAAAGTATATGGAAAAGGTTAAACGGTTTTAGAAAGATAACTCTTTTTTCATTGTTAACTTTATTTTCACTAACGGGTAGACGTATTTCAAAATCCGTAAAGGGCAAACAACAATGAAACGGTAGATTTCGTCTGTATTTTAAGCTATATCACATTGTACATGATTCCCTGACATCACTAAACAACGCAACATATCTCGAGATGTGTCATTACCAGCTGGTTTCCCCGTATCTGTTGTTATCTTTAAAATAAACAGAGAATAAACATTCGTTTTTCTACAAACATGATTGTATGAAAAAATTGAAATCAGCTGTAAAAGCCACGTTGGGCGCAATTTATGTGTTTGCAATTATGATCATAAATTCCTAATAAGTAGAATGACAATATGACAACCCTGCTAAAAGAATGAAATACAGGCATAAAATATACGGGTAATAAATCAAAACCTATATAAAGTATTGATAATGCTACTAAAGTACGACATGGTACAGTACAAGATATATTCCTGCATTTGTAAAGGTATATCTAAAATTAATGAAGTACTTGTCAGTGAGATCTCTAAAAACCGTGAAATCATTTACGCAAGCTTATTGAGCCCCACCTGCGTTGATAGAATATTTTATTTCATAAATGTATGCCATGGCAGAAATAGGTATTCATTGCTTTGTTCGAGCAATTTGACGTCAATTGAAATGATAATTTAGAACGCTTTTAAAGAGTTTTTCTGCAATAGAAACAAAACGTAAAGGACAAAGACCAGTGTACATTGATGTGTACCTTGCTGGAATTGAAGGGATCCTGTTAGTAATGCACAATATTTCAGTATGGGTCTAAAAGAGTTAGTAAATTTCTCGATAAGACCTTAATTATCCCTCAAATTTTCAACCAAATATACTAGTAAAATTCCGGCAAAGTTCCGAAAACTTTAATTAATCAGTCAGCTGAAAAACTATTCCATCATCTCACCTATAAACCGTATCATTTACTATTTGTTTCGATTTTTACTTGTATTGGCTTCATCTCTGTTAGAGTAGATATTTTTCTTATATTTTATGACAGTGATTGGAATGATAATAAATAAGAGTCAAAGTGTTGCAGCACTGATCCATTCACTTAGTGGAAAATTTGTCAAACTGTTCGCCAGTGACGTAGCGTTTCCACTGCTATTAAAAAACTATTAGTGGCATCTACATAATACAGAAAGAAAACGTAATGGAATTAAAGTATCATGGAAACACCACATTACTTCTCATCAATTTTGCTTATATTCACCAATTTTGTTTTATATACCATACATGTAAATCACATATTGAAAATTATTTTCGAAAAGTTTGTTCTTAAAATTGTCGCCTTGGTTACCTTACGTTCAGATTTGATCTTTGTCGCAAAGTTTCCAACATAGTGTCTACTTATTTTCCTATTTTTCTATTTATACAATATAATATAAAATAGGCAATCAATTTCACCACATTATACGAACACATGTTGACCACGTGCAAGTCGTAACATTTTCTACATACGATGTTTTTTTTTTCTTTTGCAGAAAAATAAAATAAAAAAATATATTGTGAATAATTCACAAATATAGCCCTTCAGACAACATAAATATCAATTCAAATTATAAACAATAATAATGCTTGTGCCAATCGGGGCAATGTGTGAAAAACACGCTGTGCCGCAGGTAGACTGATGATTGGTTCGACCGATAGGTGTAAAATACATAGCAATTTCAACCTGGGGTCGGAAATTTAGTTTCGAGAGTTCCAGCCATCCTAGGTCGAACAATACAGAATAAAGAACAGTTTTGCCGGGACCTTGAGATGTGTTCGAGTAAAGTATGGTGTTCCAGTTTTCAGTGTTCGAGTCACCGAAGTACGACTGTATATAGGATCAGAACGTTTATGTTTCTGTCAGCAATATTGTTGGTCGGTTCTGGATAAAGTACTAATAAAATATGAATTGTACAGTTATGAATTTACAATTTTAACGGAAAATATGTATGATGTTTTTTTAAACGAGAGGGCCATAGAGGCCCTAAATCGCTCACCTGAGTATAGGGTTACCCAAAGATGTCGTTTAAAGATTTAACTATATACATATATGGATTGCAATCACGTGACAGACTGAGTGTAGTTGTGTTGATTTCGAGCTGATAAAAAAAATTTGAATTTAGTGCATTTAAACAAGGAGCATAAAGTCAAAACTTTAATAAGTTTAATATAAAGGTTTGATGGACAGTTTATGTGTGGAAAGGGGAAAAACAGGACCATGAAAAGAGGAAAAAGAGTAGTGAAAGTGAGAAGGATACAGTGAGTAAAGCGGGTAGATTTGGACATTCACCGAAGGGCGCAGAAGGGGTGAGTGATATTCAAGAATTGAATGTAAGTGACATTCTAAGTAGAGCCAATTCCATTTTGTTTGAAACCCCCAAGGAAAACTTGCGATAACTCTTTGGCAGAGTCGGTGTTCTCATCTCCGGAGAACTTAATATCGCAGCGGGATACAAGCCGGTCTGGGGTTGGCGCCATTATCTCTGAATGTACTAATACCCCGCCAGTGCCCTACAAGTAACCATGACCTCAAAACCTAACACGGACACTTCCAGTGTAAACAATAACAATGTCGATGATAGCTCCCCGTCCAATGCTGATATAATTCGCTTTCTAGGCAAGATAGACTTACGGATCGAATCTGTTGAAAAGAAATTGTCAAAGTTAGACTCTTTAGAAGCAAAAGTTGACCAATTTGATGGTGAACTGAAAAAATTATGGAACTATATTGATGACAAAGCAAGGAGGGTGGAAGATAGAGTGAATGTAGTGGAAGAAAGAATTGAGGGTATTGAGTTTTCTACAGGGCTGACATCAGACAAACTCACACAAATGGAAAGAGACTGTGATAATCTCAAAGATACAGTCACATACTTACAATCGCAATCAGTGCGAAACAATTTAATATATTGCAACATCACAGAGGCAGCAAATGAGAAACCGGATGAAACGGAGAGTAAATTACGACAATTGCTCGTAGATAAATTGAAGATAGCCCAGGAGATTGCTTTGGCCATGAAAATTGAGCGTGTGCACAGGATCGGACCAATGACCCCAGGACGAGCCAGGAAAATCGTGTGCAAGTTTAATTTGTTCACTGATAGAGAGATGGTGAGAAAACAAAGAGGAAATCTTAAGAACACCAACTTTTACATTCATGAACAATTTCCACAAGAGGTAATCGAAAAAAGGAGAACTTTGGTCCCAAAAATGAAAGAAGCAATCAGCCGTGGAAAACGTGCGTGGATTAGCTACGGCACGCTATACATATACGGAAAACCTGTGAAGGCGGACTGAGGGGACGCTGAGGATGGGTTGAAAGTGTTTACATGGAACTGTAATGGTTAAAGTAGGGACAAGCTTGAGAATCATAATTTTCTTCAAATACTGGCAGATAATGACATAATTATTCTTACTGAAAAATGGACTGGAACTGATAGCGATAATATTTTACCTGGTTTTCACTGTTAGTATTTTCCTCGTAAATTTAGACATAAAAGAGCAAAAAGAAATAGTGGCGGTATAAAAGTTTATTGTAAAGAAGATCTTAAGCATGGAATTACAGTAGTTAGAAATAATTTTGACACATTGATTTGGCTAAAATTAGATAAACATTTTCTTAGTCTAGATACCGATATTTATTTATGTGCTATGTATTTATGGACTGATGACTCGCCTGCAGCTAATGTCTATGATGTTGATTTATTTGATATTTTACAAAATGATGTTTTTTTTTTTTATTTTGAACAATATGGAACTGTACTGTTAACTGGCGATTGCAATGCCAGATCTTCTGATAAACCTGATTATATTCTCTATGATAATGTTATAAGCGACATTGATGATTATGATTACATAACTGATACCCCCATTAAACGATACTTCCAAGACTGTGTATGTAATTCACGTGGGAACGAATTGTTAGACTTATGTAAGGCTACGTCATTGCGGGTAGCTAACGGCAGCTTAGGCTCTGATTTTGGCGTCGGTAAATACACATACTTGAGTAGAGGTAGTTGCACGGTTATCGATTATTTATTGGTACACTAGCGTGATTTTTGTAGAGTTGATAATTTCATGATACAAGATTTTCATGTAATTAGTGATCACGCACCGTTTTCGTTTGTACTGTGTAGTACCAAATAATACGGGTAGTACTGTCAGATGGAACAATGAGTTTAGAGACGTATTTAGATCCAAATTAATTGCTTCGTTGCCAAACTTTAATATTAATATTAGACGGGAATATTCCCAAAAAAGAGATATTGTTGATATTATAGAAGATTTTTCGTCTCAGATATAAGATATAGCTGAGCCTTTATTCAAAAAAGATTTTAGCATTAATAATAACTGCCATCTCTATAAAGGGTGTGATTCAAAAAAGTGGTTCGATAGGGATTGTTATGAAGCTAAGGAAAATTATAAATCGGCTTTACTTCAGTTCAATAACGTTAAATCACAGGAAAATCGGTGGAACTTATGTGATGCGAAACGAAGATACAAGACGCTCACTAGAAAAAAGAAGAGGTTATATAAACTTAAAAAATCTAAAGACTTAAAAATTTTAAAACATGCAAAGCCGAGGGATTTTTGGAAACATTTTTCTTCGGGTCAACGTGGCTCTCATAGCAATATAAGTTTAAATGAATTCCACAATTATTTCTTCGATAAGTTTCATGATTTAGGTAGTACGAATGTGCCTGAAGCTGAAGATTTTAATAGCACACATAACTTCCATGATATTAATTGTATATTTTCAGATCTTGATAAGAGAATTACTGTTGAGGAAGTAATAAATGCTATCAAAAAACTAAAAAGAAACAAAACATGTGCACCCTCTGATTTTTTATTTAATAAATATTTTATTGAGTCCGTAGACATCTTAGCTGGGCATATAACAGACTTATTTAATGTTGTTTTTAGCAATGGTTATTTTCCTGAAAAATGGTCATATGGATATATTATTCCAATACATAAAAAAGGTGATACGAACAATGTTTCAAATTATAGGTGTATTACACTTTTGAGTAATTTGGGTAAATTATTAAAGTGTTTTAAATGCTAGAATAGTAAAATTTTGTGAAAATGAAAATGTAATAACAGATGCGCAATTTGGTTTTAAAAAAGGTTGTTCCACTGTCGACGATGTGTTTTTATTAAAAAAACTATATAGACATTACCTTAAATAATAAAGGACGAATATACTGTGCGTATATCGATTTTAAGAAAGCCTTCGACTCTTTGAATAGAAATGCATTGTGGTTTAAATTACATAGACTGGGATTTGATGGAAAGTTACTTAGAATAATACGTTCGATGTATGACACGGTTAAGACTTGCGTTAAACATTGTAACTCATTTTCAGATTTTTTCGATATATCAGTTGGCTTGAGACAAGGAGAGACTATTTCTCCGATTTTATTCGAACTTTTTATAGAAGATATTAAATTATTTTTGCAAAATAGAATAAATAGCGGTCTTTCAATATACGATATGACTATGCTCTTGTTATGTTTTGCGGATGATATGGTAGTTTTTGGCAATTCAGTAGAATATTAACAGTATAATTTAAATAATTTATCTGAGTATTGCGATAAATGGGGTTTGGAAGTTAACGTTGATAAAACAAATATTATGGTCTTTAGAAAACGCGCTAACTTAAGAGAAAATGAAAAGTGGTTGTACAAGAATAATAACATTAAAGTTGTGAACGATTTTAATTACTTAGGCACAGTTTTTAATTACACGGGGTCATTTGTTCTAAACAATCAGTTTATATATGGTAACGCACTTAAAGCAATGAATATCTTTTGGTTAATATCAGAAAATATGAACCGAATGTTAAAACATGTTTACAATTATTTGATGCTTTTGTCGGCTCCATTCTAAATTATTGTTCTCAAGTGTGGGGATATACTAAGTCAAAATTACTTGAAAACATACATTTAAATTTTAAATTTTAAATTGGGTAGGTTTCCTTTATATGTTAACAAATATGTAAATGTTGTTAAAAATTGGTTAAAGGTACAGAGCTCAGAAAATATCATTATCAAAAACATATATCAAAAGGTTATTGAAGACTGCAATAAAGGTAGTAAAAATTGGGCTAGTAATGTTAAGGAATTGTTATATGAATATGGTTAGATGTACGCATGGGATCAACCAAATACTATTGAAAATCAAGGTACTTTTTTATCCGACTTTAAGCGGAGAGTTACAGATAATTTTATCCAAAAATGGACTAGAAGTATTCAAAATAATTGTAAACTGATATTATACAAAAATATAAAATTACACTTTGGAATGGAAGATTATCTGATTTTTCTTACAAGGCAAAATAGATCATTTTTAAAAAAAAACTCAGGATTTCAGCACACTTTTTAAGAGTGGAAACGGGAAGATATGCTAGAGAAAGATTAGAAAGAAACCTAAGAATATGTATCTTTTGCGATAAAAATGAAGTTGAAGAAGAGTATCATTTTATTTTAGAATGTCCAATGTATACTGAAATTAGGAAAAAACTTATAAAGAAATATTATATCACTAGACCAAGTATGTATAAATTAGTACAGCTGTTTAAAGCATCCAAAACAAACATTGTTAATTTAAATATATACATGAAGCATACAAAATAAGAAAATCTGTCCAATTTGCTTATTTTTTCTCCATCCTCATACTGGATTTTTTTTGTTGGAACTGTCTTAGAATTCGGAATGTTTCAAGGCGTGTGTTATTTATGTTGCAATGATTATGTTATACTTATCTGTCATGTGAATTAATATATCTGCATTGTATTGTTGTTATTGAAATGATGATGAACTGTATACAGTTTAAGTCAATAAAACATCTATCTATCTATCTATCTATCTATCTATCTATCTATCTATCTATCTATCTATCTATCTATCTATCTATCTATCAATCAATCAATCAATCAATCAATCAATCAATCAATCAATCAATCAATCATATAAAGCAAATTAGCCCCGCCCCTTGCGGCCATGTATTTACGGATCGGAATTATTTTAGCAATCTTGGTAGAGAGTGATCCAATAAATATCTGTACTAAAATATTTTGAAATCTGGCCAGCAGTTTTAAAAGAGACGTTTTTTTTTAAGTTTTCATACTTTATTTCATTTTTTTATTTTTTTTATTTTTTATTTATTTATTTCCGTTGCCATGGCAACCAGAGTTCTACATAGATCAAATTTATTTTAGCAACTGACGTGAAGATTTACCAAGGATCATCCCTGCCAAGTTTCCGTCCAGCAATTTCAGAGGAGATGTCGTTTTAAGATTTTACTATATACATATAAGGCAAATTAGCCACGCCCCTGGCAGCCGTGTTTTCTTACAGATCAGAATTATTTTAGCAATCTTGGTAGAGGGTTACAAAAGTAACATCTGAACTAAAACATTTTGAAATCTGGCAAGAAGTTTTGAAGGAGATGATTTTTGAAGTTTTTTTTTTTTCTTTCCGCTGCCATGGCAACCAGAGTTCTACATTGATCAAGTTTATTCTGGCAATTTTTGTTAAAGTTCACCTAAGGATTATCCCTGCCAAGTTAAATCAAATTCTGTCCAGCAATTTCAGAGGAGTTGTCCTTTAAAGTAAATTGTTGACGACGCACAACGGATGACTACGGACGACGGACGCAAGGAGATCATAACAAAAATTGGTATTGAGTTCAAAGTTCAGTATAAATAAAGATATGAAGTGTAATGTGGTGAAATTACAAGTGAAAATGTTTAAAACATAAAAAAAATCATTTAAGTGTTTTTGCTGCTGTCGTTTTCAATTCTAATTTAACAAATATATCGTTACAATGAAAACGTAAAAATGACTCAAACGAGCGTCGTTTAACTGTTTGATGTGCTTCGCAGCCAGAATTCACCACTTGACGAGGAAACAGAGAAACACGCCTGTCATAAATATCCTACCAGACTGAGAGGCTCGAGGCATATCTTGCCTCTCTGGAGTTCTAGTAGCTTGTATAATGATGATTATGTGGAATCTGTGGTGTGCGGTAATATGTCCATATAGTGATTTAAGGTTTAGTTTAAAGGACTCGAAGGAGATCATATATGATGTAAGACCGTAACGTCGGAAGCGATTCCCCAGTATGAACGTTTTTTTTATTTTTGCCTCACATAGACGTACTTTGAGGCAAACAGATCAAGTCTTTCAATTTTGAACACTGTTAATCTGCATATTGTAAGGTCAGCTTGGGATGGTTCCCCGACTACGGGGATAATAAACATGAATACTCACATAAGGGTCTCAAAAATACATCATTGTTTAACAAACATTTTAAATAAGGATTTACCAAGTCATAAACATAATAAATATATACATGAACATTTATAGGGTGTAAGTCCACTAGCCGTCTGTGCCGTCGTTTTTTATCATGAAAAAGGTGATAATTAAAAAAAAAATATAGCCAGAGAAATGGAGAAAGGATCGGTCCTCAGCCAGAAGATTTATTTTGAAAAAGGAAATCATTATAACTATTAATTGTTTATGCGATAAACTGTAAATGGTAAATTTCTGCTGAGTTCTAGTGGACAATTTGTCTAACTTGACGCCGCCTAGACTGACTTGACTTGACAATTTGAGTTTACCGTCGCTTCGACAGTACTCTAAATAACTTTGATGTTGTTGCTGTTGATTTTATTACCGTTTTTAAACTATGTGAGGTATTTGATACAATCTAATATTGGAGGGGTATGCGCACTAATCTGTAACACGACTTTTTGATGTCGACTTTTTTTTCTTTAGATTTGGCCCCGTCATCCTGTTACACGACAAAGTTTTGGCTCCTCGTTTTCGACTGTTTTGTTGTTGCCCCGCCAACCCGTTAAACGAACATTATTGTCGTTCGTCGTTTTATGTAGCGGGATCTCAGGGTAAAAAGACAATAAAACCTTAGTTGTAGGGTTTCATTTTGCTGGTTTTCGGGGCGAAAAGGTGAACTAATTAAAGAGAAGGAAAAGTAAAAAAACAACGAGATTTTGGGCGAAAAGAATTTCGTCCTGCAATGCTATCGATTTCGTATTTATGTCATCAAGTATTGTCTTTTTCCCAGAAATCTCGCCTCGAGGTGAGATTTTGAAAATTTGGAATATTATGTTTTGCCTTTAACAATAGACCTTGAGTTTTTCAGACTTATTTCTACATATTTGTCTGAGTTGTTAAACAGCGACTCCCAATGCACATTATATTGGAATATACAGAAAAGTTGATTCTTGTCATACTGACACAAGTGGTAATATATGTGTATTATAGGAAATCGATGTTACCTTATCACAGTATTTCTGTTTCTATTTACATATGTATGTGGTGATGCCGGAATCGATACTACTATATAGGAAAAGTGTATACATTAAATTTATCCAAAAAAAATTTTTTACAACAGACATTGCTTGGCGTTCAGCATATGAGTGTAATCCTGGGATGGGTTGGTCCGATGTCTGGATTACGTGACTGACTGCGAAATCATTCCCCTTGTCTACATCGTGATTTTGATTTTACAGTGAGGCAACAATATGTAAACAATTGAAATGCTGTGGATGGAATGCTAAGCCCAGTCAAACATGAATATATTAATTAACCTTTTACATACATAATATAGTTTTAGTTTTGTCATATATATATATATATATATATATATATATATATATATATATATATATATGTGTGTGTGTGTGTGTGTGTGTGTATGCTCTAGTTTCAGTGTATATATTGCATTGTAACAGAGTGTACTTCTCACATTGACAAGTTGGTAGCTACAGCACCTGTATCACATGAGGAGGTTTCCTGACTATGGCATATACAAAATGTTAAATGATAATGCTATATACGAGCGTATATCTAGACTGGATAGCAGAGCAATTGGTTACGTGTAGGTTCCAAGCCTTGTTGGTATGATAATATTTGGTCACGTTGTGATACCGCAAGTGGACGCACTAAAATACTGTTCCACTTGACCACAATCGATACATTTACCATCTGATAAAACTTTATAGTTGTGCTTAAGGATATATCAGAGGTGGCGAACTTCATAAACTAACCATCTTACTAAACTCTATTGCTATGATTACAGACTTCTAACAGTAAGCGGACGTGACAGCCTATCTGCTTGACCGACTCACCGTAAAGAAAGACCTCAATGTGCCTGTAAATTGAGCGAGCCAGCAGCCTGAACTCCTCTAATATCATTAGAAACATTCTACATTACTTCATTCTTTGTAAAAGGAATATCATATTGACCAAAACACAAAGTTTTTTTCTTCATTAACTGACCATGAAAGAAAACTGTTGGTCTTTTACGAGTGAGTGGATTTTGTAACAATTGGATTTGTATCTCATTGCACCAGTACATTACATTAAGAAATGGACATATGTTAGCATCATACAGTAAAGGACTTTTTGTATATTAAGGATCCGATACTTTATAGTTCAAACATGTTTTCTACATATAATTGTATACATTCCGTTATATATCCTACCATTGTAAACATATCATTTTCATTTCCCTTGAACATGTACATCCAGTTTTGCATATACACCTACGTAACTTCGTTTGGCAATACAACGTTAAAGTGCTCGTTTACATTACGCACTTGTAAGTCATTTTCGTAATAACTAACGTTTTAATGAAGCCTTACGGTGACACGTTGGTAAATCGTAAACGTGTCTTGTATTTGATGACATTCTTATGTCAACGTGTAAATCGTCAAAGAAATCAAGCGGAATATTCTCAAAGCTTCTTAAGTGAAATTGTTTACTCACGGTAATTTGATATATAAACTATAAACTTTATGAATTGTCCAGTGATTTATACAGATAAACGTTCCGGTTAGTTTGGTGAAGAATGAACTTTTTAAGAAAATATAGAAGTTCACCTAATAAAAAAGACAATATGGGAATGTATTGTGAATACACCTCAGCATCGACTCTCAATACGGTGCTTTTTGAGACTACTTTTTTATTTAAATTTTATGGGATTGCTTCAGTTATTTGCGTAACGGTTTTTTTTTTACATAAACACTGTAGAATAAACCATATAATAAATTACGAGATCAGGTGAAATGAAAGAACCAGAGGACAGAATAGAGGTATTCGCGTAAAACTGTAGAATCATTCATTTCTGTGGGACACTTATTTTCGTCGATTTCGGTATATTAATCCCCTCGAAAATTGTCCATTTCATGTTCGTGTCAGGTATCCTACTACATGAATCCAGGAATACATGAACCAACAAAATTGGCCTTTGTTTAAGATTCGGCGAAATTTAATGCGAACGAAAATTAATGATTTTACAGAATACGTAATTGTTAAGAGTGATTACTCGATGAGGCACTCACACACACACACACACACACACACACACAAAGGCACACGACGCTCTCTTAAAGTCTTACTTTTTTCATTTAACACCTGTCTTTCGTATGTAAAATCACTATTATAGGATTGTACTAAAAGTCGATTGATTTGGGAGAAGGGAAAAGGAATTAAACAGATATCCTGTACCAGTAGGTAAATGTTTATTGCGCTCGGATAGACTGACAAAGACTTATTTTGCCATGCATGGTAAACACACTCATATGTGTACATTAAAACTGGTTAATCAATCGAGAACATGATCGGAACAACAACTGACAAACCTTCGTGTCCTGAATTTAATTTCTTCAGCGTGTATCATTTCATAAATTAATGAACAGTACTATATAATGAATTTGATATTTTTAAGAGTTATGAAAATATTCATTTCAGTAAATATAAAGAGTAACTCCAATCACATAAGGTACATACGCATCATTATTCACAAATTACATACAAGAAAGTAAAAAAAAATGTAACACAAATGCATTTAGCAAACAGATACAAATTTAGGAAACTTTATTTTGCTGTGTTTTAGCATCAATCATCATACAGGCACCTTAAGTCAGTTGGTCTTTCACTATTTTATTATGTTATGATCCACGATTAAATACTACACATTGTGTTTCAGATCAAAATGATATGCAAACTGTAATCAAATTAACACGGGATCTTTATAATTCTTCATTGACAAAAAGCACACATATGTTTAACCTAAGATAAATCTTGAAATGAAATACTGAATTGATGATAATAAAAATAACAAAGAAATGCATATCTCTGTCTGATCGTTCTACAAAGTTGTTTTTTTCTAAAATAAGAGATTTCGAAATCATGCATACTAATATAATGTTAGAAAACTACATAACAGCGAAACAGCGCAAACATTCACACAAGGGCATCGCACGAACATCTGAAATGGACACAATCAATGTGTCATTAAATATTCATAGTAACAGCAAGTGCTTCTATATTTCTCTCCAGAGATCACGTTTTTATTACTATGTATCAGACATCTTTGATACACTTCATTAGCTACTGGTAACGAAATAGTAATCAAAGCATTCAATCACTACAAGGATTGCGTAAGCTTATTGAAACTGTAACTACAAAACAGTAATGTAACTTGGAACTTTATATTTTTGATAGAAAGTATGAATATATTTTCATAATAATTTTTAATACATAAATATATATATCACATTACTGTTTATCACAAGTAAAAATGTTTCTTTTCTTATGAAGTTTTATTCAATTTCATATGCTCCAGTGCCAAATTTGACCGTTACTTTCATGAAATAAGATAGGACAAAGCTAAATGAGTAACGGTTTGGTTGTATTAAGCAGTTTTCTTATCAACTGGTTTATCATTTACTTTTTCACTCCGTTTAAACCTGTGAACGTTAGAGCCACCAAGAGAACTCAGAAATCGTTTGTTCATTTCATTATCGGCTACTCCATTTATGTCATCACCCTCTTCCTCGCCAAAGCCAAAGTAATCTGGTCTTCTTTTAAAGGCATATTGAAGATTCATTCCACCAAGAGAAGAAAGGGCTCTTTTATCTTCTTGGTTGAGATCTGTGTCCGTATCGAAGTCTCGTTTATACCCGTGAATTTGTCCGCCTCCGAGAGATGATAAGTATCTTTTATAGGAATTATGAATGTTACTCCCACCAAGTTGGCTCAAAAACCTTTTAGAGCCATGAATGTTGTTTCCACCTAACAATGACAAGTACCGTTTAGACATATCTTGGCCAAAGTCTCCGTCATCTGCTCCAGTTTCGCGCTTATATCCTTGAACCACATCCCCACCTAAGGAGGAGAGAAACCGTTTGCTTCTTTCGTCGCTGTTTTCATTAGTATCTTCGTCAGACGACCGTTTGAAGTCGTGAATCTGCATGTCACCAAGTGAGCTCAACCCTCTTTTGAAGTCATGGATCTGCATGTCACCAAGTGAACTGAGACCTCTTTTAAAGTCATGGATTTGCATGTCACCAAGAGAACTCAGCCCTCTTTTAAAGTCATGGATTTGCATATTCCCAAGTGAACTAAGTCCCCTTTTAAAGTCATGGATTTGCATTCCCCCAAGCCTACTGAGACCTCTTTTGAAGTCATGGATTTGCATTCCTCCAAGTCCACTTAGTCCCCTTTTGAATCATGGATTTGCATTCCACCAAGCCTACTGAGCCCTCTTTTGATACCGCTAATTTGCATATCTCCAAGACGACTGAACGGTCTTTTGAAGTCATGGATTTGCATATCTCCTAAACTACTCAAACCACGTTTAAATCCATTGATTTGCATACCTCCAAGACTACTTAAACCTCGTTTGTAATTCTGTGGAAGCTGCATGTCGCCGAGTGAGGACAATGCTCTCTTCTTCAGCTGGTCTACCTTGACGTTTCCGGAAAAATCTTGAAATTAAAGAATAGACTAGAGATAGAGCGTTTTAACAGGTTTAAACTAGTAAACAGGGAACCACAGGGAAACACACACACAGGATAGTTCTCGAGTTCCGTAAAAATATCTGAGTATGATCAACAATGCCTTTGGTTTAAATAAGTATATGGGTTTGATTTTAGTGTCTTGTGCTCAGTTCGCACATACATTTTATGTAGAACCAGCCAGCAAGTTTTCATTCGCATTACACAATTTGGGCAAATTTTGAAACGATTATGTATGTTCATTTAATTGGATATTGGCATACACCTCTTATTTCACCACAAATATAATCAAATCTACCCCTTTTCAGAGGCGTAAGGGAATATCTAGAATAATAATTCTTACCCAATTTCCTGGTCGGCCTGTAATCGAAGAGACTTGTTCCGCCAATGGTATCAAGTTGTCTTTCTTTTTCTCCCTGAAACATTTCTGTATTGTTGAGAAACAGACGGCTATCAGGTAGAGAAGCCTCTTTTGGAACATGTTCATACTAATAAATGTATGCTGAACAAAGGACATGTTTATACTGTATTTGATATTACCGGAAAATGTTTAGAGACTGGAGAATATCAATGCAATGCTTTTTGCCTGACGATAGGTTTTATTTATTTTTAAAAAATGAAACAATATTTTCTATTTCTTAAAAAAAGAGTTTAAGATGTCCACTAAACACAGTGAAATCTCAATATGTAACACATACTTTGATTTCTGTGAACTGGTTTCATGTATTTGGTGGTCAACTATCGTGTTAAAGAGAAGAGCAAATAAGAGCAATGTGTCTTGAAATAATGTTCTGAATTGTAAGGCCGTCCGAACTCTAAAGGAGTATCTGTATAATGTACAAAAGCAAAACGCCTCAATTGAGCAGAACAATGTGTTGACAAGGCAATACATTCTGATAAAGTCAGATAGACAACAAAAAATGTTATACTTTGTTTACAAAAGTACCTTTTCAATATCTTCATCGTCTCGTTTAATGATTCGCATCCTCGACGGTCCTGGAGACGGAATAGCCGGTTGAAATATATCTCCGATGGCAGGATAAGGTGTAGTCGCCATCAAATTTTCGAGGTCATCAAGCGCACCTAAGATATGGTCCTTTTTCTGAAACCGACAAACGTTATGCATTATAACAAATTACCTTTTAGCTACCGCCTAGGAAATCGAATATCCTCTATTTCAGTTTGGACCATTGAACAAGCGATTGAATGCTTTTGAGTGAAATAATCCACCCTATCAAAACAATAACTATTCCCACTTAAACAAGTTCAGCACAGAGAATGTCTACTTTCCAAATATATTTTCAACGATATTAAGTATAACATATACTATGAACATAACTCGCAGAGCTACAATTGACACAATGTCATTTTGTTATCACTAAATATGATGAATACCCCCACACTGTTTCTGGTCACAAATTGCTCTCCAAAATGTGGAAACATTTGATATTATGACAATAACAGGTAGATCTACAAAACAGAAACTTTGCAAAGCAACATAAAATGTGCTAACATTCTATTCTCATTGTGCACTATGCAAAACATAATTACATTATGGAAAAAGATGCAATTGCTCTATTTCCACTGTGTTTTCCAATGCCTTCATAAAGACATCGTAAATTAAAACCATACTCTAATGGGTAAGACCAAATTGGATGGTGGTGGTCAAAGAATGATTTAAAAGGACACTTGAGACATCTTTGAAAGTGCTTAACATCACCATGATCACATCGTTGAAAAAAAGCAACAACAAAGTACACACATACTGAGGATTTACAGTCTCCCATTAAGGACGTTTCAGTGGGTTACGGCAGATTTTGATTTTAAATTTTGAAGGTACAAAAAGTCACATTTTAATGTTTTTATGCAAATTTGGCTAAAATTTCAATTAAAAAAGCAGTTTTAGTTAAAAAAAACAACAAATCTGGTGAGGTATGTATTTTTTACATTTTCATAAAGCATTTATATAGAAAGCTGACTCTGAAAAGATAAAGAAAATTTGTCCGTTGAAAAAGGAATTATATAGAAAAATATATATACAAATTTTTTAATTTTTTTTTGGCCGGGAAATATTTTAAAAAAATATTTAGAAACAAATTTTTTTTTTTTTTAGCAGATAGTGATGTTCTACCACAAGCTCAATCTCTAAAACAAGCAGGGTGACCCCCTATTTTTAATTCATATATCTTTTAGTTAAAGTCTAAAGTACTTATGTGCAAATTTATAGAAAAATCTGTCCGTTAAAAACCCCGCTCAAACGCCTTTAAGACCACTACTGAGGATATTCATAAGTTGTGGGCATCTCTTGTACAGTTGCATGAGGAAGCTAAAGTGCTTATGGAGTCAGGTGGTAGGATGTCAATGTGATTTTACATTGGCTGAACTAAAGCCTTTATCAGTTGAAACAATTTAGTTAGCATAGTGAATTTTAACTGTTCGATTCTTAAGGGTATTGCACTTCGTACAACAAAATGATCACTATCACTATCTCCTGTGTGTTGGATATTGGACAAGTTGATGAAATGCATATTTTGTTGAGATAGGGCAAGTCTCATTTACTGAATTGATGAATTAAATTGACAAATGCAGAACTATTTCAAAATGATATTTCCTTTATACCAAATCAATGAATGCTTCTGTTGTTATTTTGAATAAAACCCATTACCAGCCATACAAAATCTGCCGCAATCACTGAGAAAAATATAAATAAGTAAACTAATAGAGACTAATGAGAAAATGAAAAATGGCACAGGGGAGAAAATTCTCCAAATTGTGATAAATTATTTAAAAATCATTTTACAATATCAACAGTATAATAATGTCATCTGTGCTTAGCATAATTGCAGACAAATGATATCAAGAAGATAGTAGTTATTGAAATCCTCCCTGTTGTCATTAAGAAGTAGCGCAGACAAAGAAAGCTCAGAAAAATCATCAAAGGGCCATTACTCCAAAGAAATCATTCCAATTTTAGTTTTTTTTGAAACTTCCTATGTATTTGGACAAACAAGAAAATTCATTTAAGGGCCATAACTAAGAGAAAAATCATTCAACCGTGAAAACTGTACAATATGCTTATTTGTGCTAGCTAGTGAAACTTCCTATGAGGTTTGATTGAAATCCATCCAGTGTTTTTTTTTAGAAATAGCGCGGACAAGAAAAGCTACAAACCGACCGACACAGTGACTCCTATATACTGCCTCTCGCCCCCCCCCTCGAAAAAATTTGGGGGGGGGGGGGGGGTTATAATAAGGATTAAACTGTAAATTGCGATGATGTATATTGGACAATACCGGGATAGATCAAATTGGTGACATGAACTAAGTCCACTATAAACAGTCCTTGTGTTGTAGTTCATACGCCGACGTACCATTCGTAATGTTTTAACTTCAAAGCTTAAGTCTATTCTGATCCCAAGTCTAGTGTCAAATCAGCAGTATACATTAAATGATTCGTGCCGAATGGATGTATGAACATTACTCAAACAGTCAATCAGTGGAATTCATTATCTACTCTACTTCAATGTCCTATCGAATTTACTTTATATGAATGTGTAACATATCAAATATATAGCCTAGTGGTTATTAGGCTATATTGATATGGTGTGTCCTACAGGGTGTCGTAATACGTCCATTACTATTCATGTTACACTCAATTATCATCAGTCTGCTAACTGCTTTGGATTCTACCGTGTCGTCTATTCAGAGAAAAAACACACACAGTGTTGTTGGTATTGTTAATGCAACTTTCAGAAAGAATAAAATCTATCAGGAAATTCCCGACATGTATCTTTTTATGTTTTTTTTTCTTTCTTTTCTTGCATGAACTCAGCCTTATGATTACAGAAGCTTTACTTGTTGTTTTGGCAGCAATTATGAAATCAAGATAAATGTAATATACTGAATATATTGACTATATCGGCTATTGCTGTAAAAATGTGAATATTATATATATAATATTAGTTTGTTTGTTGGTTGGTTTTAACGTCCCACCGACAGTATTTCTGTCATTTGGAGACGATGTCTACTTGAGACAGATATAGTGCTGCCAAACTGCAGTATCACACCGTAGACATATGGCATGATACGATACCACACCTAGTCACATTATCCTGACACCGGTCAAACCAGTCCTGCAACTACCCTCATATGCTGAGCGCCAAACAAGGGAGCTATAACAGTACCATTTTTTTCGGACTTTGGTATGTCGCGGCCGGGGATCGATCCCGCGACCTCCCGCTCCCAAGGCGGACGCTCTAGCCACTAGCCACCGGGGACGGTTAAAATATTAGTAGTTTGGTCATTGTTTGTAAATATTTATCACTCTAGAAACGTTTGTCCCAATATCAAAATACTAATGAACCAACTGATCGCAGTATGGAAGCCTGCGTAGAACTTCTATAACAAACGCAAACTGATAATTGAATAGAAACAAGAAATATCTTTAAAAAAGATATTCGGCGTAGGATGAAAGAAAAACGAGATTTTCATTCATGCATAAATATACTTTAATTAAGAAACTTAAAAATGGAAATATATGCAAAACACATTTCAAAGACTCTAATTATAATAAAATTTTTAAAAAGACACGACTGACCATTATCGTAAACAGGCTTACCTGCACCATAAAAAATTGTAAAATTATTAAAATCAGAATATGAAATGATTTGATATAACAAATATTTCAGAGTACCTCCAAATGTTCTTATTTAAAAGCAGTGTAATGTTATAAATTATCCTATGAACTATAAAAAAAATCTATGATCATCCGCTGCATAAAACCTAATTTAGTTCCAGGCTGATCATGTAATGAGCAGTTATCTGCTCCTTGTAGTTAGGACATACACTTTTTTCTTCACCTTTATTTTATTTCTTACTGACAAAAGCTTGTTCAGGTCTGATTTTATCAGTTGTAAACTGTATCAAAATAGTTTATACAGGCATAATGATCAGCACCTTAAAGCATAGATTCATTGATAAAGGACTTCTAGAACATTCCGAGGAAAAGCGCGCGAAAGACCGACGCAAATTTAGTACGCTCTAGAAATAGTTCAGTATTTTTTCTATGAAATATACTTATTTATAGACGGTAATACAAAAAATTATATCTGTAAATAGGCTTGTTTGATTTTGTTCATATCATTATTGCATATGACAATTATGATATAAAAGCGTTATTAGTTGTTTTGTTTTTGGCGAATTAATTTTCAATGAGAGCATCTCGGCAGGCTGGAAGAATTCAATATACATAGTAATTAAGGGGTTTCATGTCATAACACGGTGGATTCTTTTTTGTTGTTTTAAATCATTTTCACAAAGTAGCATTCCTCAATTGATGGAAAAGGATTGTATTTAACTTACTGAAATCACTTTCGTGTTTACATCAAAAAGAAAAGTAATAACACCAAGCTGAATGATATATACAAGCTGCACCCCTTATTTACAGTAATTTTATAGTCCATAACGATGCGTTAACCAATAACAGGAGTCCTTTTATTCAGCTTAGACTTATTTACCGCTGTTAGCGTACATTTGATTGGTTTAAGATGCGAGTTGAAATCGAAATTATACAGCTACGCCGAAAAACAACAACAAACACACACACACACACACACACACACACACACACACACACACACAAAAAAAAACAACAACAACAAAAAAACAAAACAAAAAAAAACGTGCATGACGTTTCTACTCATTATAATCAGATATTATGACTTTCAGATATAAAATTGAGAAAACGTTAACGGCTTGTTAATGATTCGTTCGCAAGAGGGAAACTATGTCATGCTGAAATGAATATTAAGGTTTAATCAAAGTGATGAATACTTTTCATTGGTATTATTTTGACTTAAAAGCAATTCATAAACAAAACTAATTGACATCAGCGTTGTGTAATATACACCATGTTGGTGATTGTCTAATGTCTAACAATATGATTATTTGTGTGCTCATGATATCAAACGTTGTTTAACATAAGATAAGGTATTTGCATAGTTACAATCTCAATGCTGGCGAAAAGTAGATCAACCTATTCATCATTATTCAGACGAATAAGATAACTATCCTTCTACAAATACATATTATCTGTATAAATGGGAAGTTTTAACTTTTAATGGTGCTGAGATATTGTTAGTGGTATTCAATACTATACCAGGCAGAACGATTCCCACACTAACCCTCCTCTTGGAACCAGTATGAACAATTCTAAACCGTGCTCAGCATTATGAGAATTCCTTTATTGCCCGGCAGTATTGGAATTCCTTGAGAAACATGACAGTTCTAGAATATTGCGTAAAACAAATCTAAAATGAATATTATTTTTCGTCTTTCTTTGGAGAATTTGTGACCAGTGGAAACGATACTCTTTCGTTACAATACATTAAGCTTTTCTCGACTCCCTTCTGACTTATAACACAAGATTGATTGATACTTCTTCCATGTCAGAAAGTGCCTATTGAATCTCATGATCAAATGACATATACAAATGCAGTTTACGTCTTAAGATATAAGTTTTAATACATATTTTAGAGAATGTCCCTTCCGTAGTGGTGGACCAATTTAGTCACAGTTTTCAATGGGTATCACATTGATTTTATATAAAGTCAACTACAACCGTTTCAGATTTGAGCAGCTTTACATGCAGATTTTTATATACGCTTAACGGAAAAATGAAAATCAAACTATGTAAAAAAGAGTGTGCATTTGACATATTAACAATGATAGTTATTTGTCAAAGTATATACTCAGAGGCTCCATGTTTGTGTCAGTAGAAAATAACATGTTATAAATGAGATTGTGTTTATGTATATGTAGCATGAATTGTACATTTGTTGTCCAGACTGATAAATGTACTTTGGAAATAGGTTTGAAATTTTGTGGGGTCGTCATCGGCGGCGCGAAATGTAAATCATCAGGTTTGCCATATCAAGCTCTTAGATTTGAGACTGGACACGACCGATGCTATTTATTACTTTATTTTTAATATGCTTACATATTTCAGGCGATGCGTATTATGACTTCACAAATGGAATATGTAAAACTGACTTCACAAATAGATTATGTAAAACAGAAGAGCTATATTTATATGACTTGATGCCTTTTTTCCGATTTGACATATTTTTCATCGATTTGTCGTCGCTTACTTATATTATTTGAATCAGCTTTCTTATATTCTACGATAAAATATAGATATAAATATTTCAGGTTTTTTTTCGAAAGCATGGATATGTTTTCTTTAACACGCGTTCAGGGTGTGATTGAAAAGAATAAATGGATAAATAACTACATTAATTAACAAATAAATGATACCTCCTCAGTTCAGTATTAGCGTTCTTTGAGTCTTCATCATTCCTTAGTTACAAAAAACAGCGATGAATGGAAACTCAGAACTAATGTCTGATATGAAATTCAGGCAGACACACGACAGTCAGTTACAACTGAAGACTACACATATGATTGTTATTCTGTCAAATAGGACAACAAATCGTCCTTTATCTGCTATCTGCAAATAATCCATATTAATTTACGGCATCAATCCTCATAAATCATAAAACATCAATTAAAAGAGCGTGTTTACCGTAATACTGCAATTACTCACGCAGATATCCAAATGGGACACTAAATTTCAAATTATTTCATGTTAAAAGGGATTGAAGTTATTACATTTTCCTGGCGTGTTATGTGCCTAGCTTCCATTTCATTTGCCGTTTGATATCAAACTGACGTTTTGTCCCACAGGCATGCCATAACCTTATATGATGATAAAAGATACGACTCATGTATGAACTGATGTGATCACTCTATTTATTCAAAACTATATAAATTAATTATGATATTGTACAGTTGATTTATCTCTAAATCCAGTCTCAGCTGCTTTTTTGAAGAATTCATTCGTGTCATAACAATTCAAAAAGGTCGTTTGATCTTTTGTAGTACTAAATGCAAAAAACAGCACTGTGAAATATTTATTTCTTAATTCACTACCGAATGGGCGATGATTAAGTTTGATAATTATCTAACGACTAGGCGTCAATCAGTCTTATCAAGCGCTTGTAATTATGATTGGATTTCAAATGTTTTTTTCTGCTGGACGACTTAGTTATGTGTAATCAACTGATATCCATTCGTGCCGTTGGGACGTTGACGTAATCAATACATTTGCATGCGATGTTTATTATCTCAGTACATACAAAGAATAAGGGCGTTTATATTTATTGTTTCGTTTAACCTTGGATAAAACAGAATGAAATGGATTAATCACATACTCATTTTTGAATCACTGAATCATTGCACTGAATATGGTAATTCATATGGCTTTGCACCCTGTTGCATAGGAAAAATAAATGCTAATGTCATCACTAAATTGCTACAATTTTAACACTAAGAAAGACATTAACAACTTATGATGTTGCTGTCATTTGTTTTACCGGGGGGGGGGGGGGGGGGGGGCTGAGATAATTACACCAATAGTTATACTGGCGGTAAGAGTTGCAATTTAACGCCGTGATAAGGTCTTTATTATACGTTGTAACGCCGTAATAAGGTCTTTATTATACGTTGTAACGCCGTGATAATGTCTTTATTATACGTTGTAACGCCGTGATAAGGTCTTTATTATACGTTGTAACGCCGTGATAATGTCTTTATTATACGTTGTAACGCCGTGATAAGGTCTTTATTATACGTTGTAACAAAAACGTATTTTTTATACGTTCTAAATGCAGGTTTTGGCAATATAATTTTAGAACAGAATATCATTTTATATTTTTACTCGTTCGCCCTACATGGTCAGTCCAGTCACAGAGATGAAATCGTTTTAAGATAAAATACATATCATTGTTGTTAAGCAAACTATTCACCTAAACATTGTTTGCGAGTATAGTCTTATAATAAGTTATATAACACGTAATTTTTCTCTCATATCGGTTTTACATGCAATATATGTCTGTTGAATTATATCCTAACCTAACAAAACATTTAACAATATTTCATTGAATAGGAAATATACTTATTCTTCTTAGACATATGAACTTCTTGACATTGACATGCCTTCTCATGCTGTAATCATGCCGCAAGGTAATTATGTTAAGCTTCGAAACCTAAACAACAATGAAAATAATGATAATAATAAAAAACGATTTCGATCCCGATTCTTATAACATAAAAAACTGCAAGTCTGAAAAAAACCCAATTAAGTCAAAACATAGGGACAATTGTAAAAAAAAATAAACAATAAAAAAAATCCAAAAACAATACAAGAAATAAAAGGAAAGAAAAACAGACAGGTCTGACATGCAGACGATCCTTTGATAGCCCCGAGAGTATCAGTAGTTAAAAAATTGAGCTGATCACCAGGAATGACAGATTGTCCTTTTTTCTTTTTTTATTTTACTACGTTTGAATGTTCGTTTAGGCGCCTATTATTACTTGTCTTTGATGAGATATTTTATTTACAGGAAGTGGTAGGTTTGGCCCATTTGAAATCTTGTTTAACCACATCAGTTAGTCCATTTGGCGAGGCCGTAACTGTTGGTATTTCTCTAGTATATGCAATGTCCTGTATCAGTGTCCTTGCCCATTTACTTGTACCTCCTTCACCCGGCAGATTGTTATTAGAATAAGGAAGGACCAAACTGGTTCTAAGAAAAATCACATTGATATCAAAATAAACTGTCTCCAGAAGATTTGTGTGTGTAAATTGTTAAAAAGAAAGAATAAAAAAAAAAGAAACATGGAGACAGGATTTCTGATACATCACTTAATGCGAACAAAATTGCGCATATTTGGTCAAATTTACTGTCAATATGCCAAATTGATGAAAGAAACGTTTCATTTCATCTCATAATAAGCATGTCAATTTTCATTTCAGTATTTAGAAAACAACAAAGAACACTAAGCGTCATGTTTGATACATTTGTTTCAGAAGGGGTCAAAGGCAAATACTTGATTATTTTTCAACATGATCATATATGAACGTTCGTTGTGAAATAGGGTTATTGCTTACACGAATATTTCATAATTGGTTTCTGCCGGTTCTTTCCTTGTAATTGTTGTCTAGCAACTCTCTGGCTAGACATTTAGAAATTGATCACCTTTAATCCGAAAGAATGACTCAGAAAATAAGTGTTAATGTCAAATACAATAGTTTTAATAATTGTTTGCGATTTCATCTTGTATGCAAAGTTAAAATTTAAATGTGAAATATGTGGACAATGAATGTCTTCCTTACCAAACAAAAACGCCCAATTCTCGTTTAATTATCATTGTATTTATTATTTTTGAGCTTTGGGAAGATAAACACGTTAAACTTCTATTGTGGAAATAAAGACAAATTAAAAAAAAGTGGCATATTTTGATAAATTCTTTCTAACAAAAGGTTATTATTACTTACGCATCCCACTTTGTCCTTATGAAATGTGAAAGAATGACGGGACAGAGAAGTGTACATTAACATAATAAAATGTCAACATGACCGGACGCCCGACGACGCCACCCGACGCCCGCCTGGACAATTTCAAAGACGGTATTTATTATACTTTATATGATATTATGCATGAGTTATGAAATCCTAGGGTCATTGTTCTATGTTGGTCCATCCTTTGCAAGAAGTAAAATAATTTTCTAATATCATATACAGTGGGGCTTGCGTTCATGTTGGCATATTTTTCGTGTATCGTGTGTGTATCGTTCGTGTATGGTGCGTGCGTTTATCGTGCACGATTCTAACGTGTTTCGTGTATCGTGTAACGTGTTTCGTGTATCGTGTATCGTGTAACGTGTTTCGTTTATCGCATCGTTCCTTCCGTGTGAATCGTTCCGCACGATATATTTTGAGTTCAACGCTTCCTTAAAAGCCAGCATTAGAATTTCAGCTTTTCAAAATCAGTTAAGTGGTTACTCACCGCATGGCAACATTTAACTGTAGATTACTTACGTTGTCTGTTACAATTTAAGTCTTTTAATAAAAATAATGAGTTAACTACGTAGAGTGGTCTCCCCTGTATTGTGTACGAAGGGAGATCACTTCACCTGCTGTAAGATAGCCAATTAAATCGTATTATGCGGTTACCAATGACGCTTGGCGCGAATAAATAGTTGTTCAAAGCATAGGATCGTTATAGATCTAATAAATTCAATGTGTAACAACAATTATTTGTAATTTCGACACGATTTAGAACATGTGACTTCCTATTATAGAACATTCGTTGTTTTTTTCGTGTGTGTGTGTATGTGTTAGTTTTAATGATGGTTTTATTTATAAATTGATTAATTGCCTTGTTCACTTGGGCGAAAAAAACCGAGTAAATCGATTAACCTCGCTACCGTGCCTATCTGCAATCGTTCGTTTCGTGCGGTCCGTGTATCGTGCATCGTGTATTGTGCATCAAACGTGTATATGCATCGTTCGTTTATCGTTCGTTCGTTTATCGTGTAACGTGCGTGTATCGTGCGGTTCGTTTGCGTTTATCGTGCGTGTATCGTGCGGTTCGTTTGCCAACATGAACGAAAGCCCCACTGTATCAAGGTATTTTCTTTACATTTGAAAACAGAACAATAATTTCTCTACCTCGACATGAAAATGTTCCCATTGGTATGGTATAACACCCTGATACAATTGAACTGTAGTCAAATTTTAATTCATGTTCTTGCATTGTGTTGTGTATATTTCGTTTGGTAAAAACGCTGTTTATGTTATGAAATGAATATTTGAGGAAAACTGTAGAATTGACACAATTTAACCAAAGCTACACCAACCTCGAGATATTTCGAGAACTTTGCCCATGGTCAATATATTTTGTAATAACCAAAAGTTAGGTTGTTAATACTGTATTATGTATGTTTCAATCAATTTATTGATAGAAAATCATAACATTAGATGGTGCAACGGTACATGAATGAAATTTAATATAACTTAAATGATTACAAAAAAGTAAATATATCTTTTGAATGGAAAGCATTCCAATGCAACAAAAAGATATCTGTTTAGGACCTTAACAACATTTTAAACAAAATCATTTAATACCATGCAATCAAATAGTGTATTTTACATAATTTCATATGGCTTGGTATGATAATAGACTAATGAAAGGACAATTGTTGCAAGTCATACAATACAGTCAATATTGCGTAGTGTCTTTACTAGTATTAATTTACTTCTGTAATAATTTTCATGTAAGTTTTCATAAACTCTGTATAAAATATGCAAATTTATTTACAATTTAATCAAATGTATGGCCTCCTCTTTTTTCCATGCGATCTAGAATATGTTCTGGCACTATCATGTGATCAAATGCACGAGTTATTATCATTTTCGTTGATTGATCCTCTGTGGCCTCATCAGCAACCTATTCCACGAGAATGGAATGATTACTGATTAATCAAATGTGACTGACAATTAAACTCCCATGTTTAAAAACACCCTTGAGCATAATATCCACTTTCCTGTGAAAATCGAACTAATTTTTACATGATAGCAGGTGGTGTTGCCTTTGTCATCAGGTTTAACTGATTTCATTTCGCAAATTCCATAAAATACGCCGGTTATCACAGTTAACAAAGATAGAGTGTCCGACACACGATAAGCTCTGGGATCTTGCGAACCGAAGTAGTTTGCCGATGTGAAATATTTTATGATATATTATGGTAGTACATTTTTAACGAAAATTGCAATTAAATACATGACTATATACTCAAAATGCTTGAAATAAACTTGTTATCACTGCCAACAAAGTTTATCCGACATACAATAAGTTCAGGGATCTTGCGAGCTGAGGTCGATATGACCCAATAGCATACCTTATATTACTTACATCAACAAAGGTATAAACGAACGGTCATATACAGTACCCGTAAGATAAGGTGAAGCTTGCCAAAAGAACGTTCCAGTGAAAAACATAACTTAATGTTACTAAGGCGTTTGATCTCTTTGAAATTTATTCATATGTTAAGGTGTCATTTTTTCTTAACTAATTGTGGTTTATTTATTTTATGTTGAGAACTGTTTGGCCCATCACAGAATTCGCATTTGTAGACGAGATTTAGAAAACTTAGTTTAAATAGCGTGACGTTTTCCGATAGAAATTAAATTAGATTTCTTGCATCTTTGAGGCAAATCAAGCTTTAATTTCACTTTTTGTATCAGTAATGCAGCCTGCCGAGTTGCTGCAATATAAATCATATTACTTGCATGTCTTCTGGTATTTCCATAAATGTCAGGTAAACAAAATATGCCTCACAACATTAGCTCTTTAAGTGAAGCTAGCGTGAGGCAATTTCACAGGTTTTCAATCAACTAACATCCCCGAGTATAATATTACTAGATCATATTACATGAATAAATGTGCACTTAACAACTTGGAAAGTTGCACGAACGAAATGCTGGGTGTTGTTACAGACTGCTTAGCGGTGACAAAAGAAGTGGCGCTTTATTACAATCGCGCTTTGAATCAAATAATAAGAAAATTATAATCATTGCATTGCCCATTGAATAGATTTGCAGGCATCAAAATACTCTTTAAATTTACTGCAAGTTACTTTCTGAAGCCAATCATTACTGCCCTGATAATACATCCGCCTAATGACAAATTCATTTCGTCAAACTTTTTTAACAGTCTGCCATATTATTTTGCCTAGAAAGAGATTTAGCTGATAAAGAAGGAAACAGTGTAAATGTTATAAATGGAAATGAATCATTTACAACTGCAACAGTAGCATAGTCTTTATAAATTGAGGGTTGTTGCTATGAAAGTACGAGTCATAATCTTTCACAGATAATGAGGATAAAGGTTAAAGAAAAAGTGAAACAGAAGAGGACGAACTATTTTCTTAATGTCATTTCCAGTCTGTGGTATTTGAAGGTAAGAATTCCTCAGATTTATTTTCTCAAGGTGTTAATATGTCTGGATTAACTCTCCACTCCAACCTCAAGTATTTCAGTAAATTGTGGACTGGTATCGTTGTCCTGTCTCACTCAATATCATGCTGGCATCGCACAACACATGGCTGTTAGCCCCTTCAACTGTACTAAGCCAAAAGTTAAACTTAAGGTCTTAAATGAAATAAATCATTCATTGTCCTTTTAGGTTATATTAAAGCATTTGACTTAGTTGACCAAGTCATGTCCTTCTAAAGAAACAATATTTGTTAAGAAGTGAATATTTTGATAGTTTTATATAGTTTGCCCCTGAATATTCAAGTATTACTTAGTGCTAGCTATTGTTGGTGGGATTCATTTAACGCCAAACTACCTCGAAATGACAAATAAATGCACGTGAACCTTGCTTTCAATAAGTAGCTTTGTTCAAAAACCTCCGATAAACAGTCGGGGCGGGGATATACCTGTTTTGGCAGCATTTTATTTAGAACTATGTCAAATTAATCTGGTACCTGACAAACAAGTCTTTAAATCACGCTTATACGGTTGTGTCAATTAATGCCATTTTATGTTGATAGGTATGTTAATTCCAAATATCATCCGCTCATAAGCTCTAATAGGTTACACCTGCTTTTATTAATAATGATGATAAAATTCGAAGTTTATTCATAGATATAGTATCAAACTGCATTGCATTTAACATATATAGCTCTGACTCCCTTTTCTAGACATGTGATATGTGTTACCACGCTTTCTCGAACTGTTGCTAAAACCAGACAAGCTGTATTAGTAAGCCATTTTAACAAACGTTTTATTTATTGTAGTAAGAATTAGCATATATTATCAAAAATATATTAGCATTCGTGTCTTGAAACGACTTTAGCTGACTTAACAAACATTTACTGGTCATCCATGTATCATTTTTAAACCCGAATCGTCGGCGTGTATATCATTAGATATTTATCATATGATACGCATTATTGACTTGTCTTGACTATTTGAGTTTACCGTCGCTTCGACAGTATTACAGTCA
This sequence comes from Solen grandis, assembly GCA_021229015.1. Lineage (NCBI taxonomy): Eukaryota > Metazoa > Mollusca > Bivalvia > Adapedonta > Solenidae > Solen > Solen grandis. Next base: position 67,492,612 of record CM037783.1, on the reverse strand, counting down.
TATAGCGACGTCCAGCTAATTACAGGTGGAGGAAGACCCCGAATGCACGGAGACATCCGGGTAGAACCACCGACCTACCGCAAGACAGCTGGAAGGCTTCCTCATACAAAAATCCGAATGACCCTGCCGGGATTCGAACCCACGCGATACGCATTAATCTTTAAAAAAAGGAACCCAAATTAGAAAAAGAAAACTATTGTATAAGAATAAATCTTGTCTTTTTTTCCAGATCAAACGTTGACGTCTTGGCAGATGAAGCTGTTGAAATCTTTTTTGTAAAGTAACAATTATATTTTCCTCATATTCGACTTTACATTCTTTAGCTAGATTGCCTTATGAGTGTGAATGCTATTCCAAGCAGACGCGCTAATTCATTACATTGCCTTTCCATTAATCGTTCTGCACAATTAAATACTTTGTTTCCTGCTACTGGGCGTCAAATATGGCACCAAAATCTATTCAAATATCATAAGATTCGCTTTACGTAAAGAGATTTTCTCCAACTTTAAAACGCTAAAAAATAAAGATTTAATATATTTAAATGAAGCTTTTGTTTTGCACATTTTTTACTAAAAGTAGTTCATCACGTCTTCAAATTAGCGTTTCTCTTTAGAGATCTGTTGACACGCGGTTTTATATGTAGAAACTTCTGAGAATGCCATTATCTAATATAATATATTTTAGATAGCTTTATGATTCAATCGAATCAACCAGTTTGTAAGATTTTCTCTAAGATGTTTGTTTCTGATGACATTGATAGCTTTTTAATGCTCCATCTTCAGGTCCCCAGTGAATATTTTATATACAACTTTGCTATATATTTTTGTATTTCTTGTTGATTTGCTTCTGCTTAACTCGGATAGATAATGTTTAGATAAAGTGACATTTGGTCGAGGAAGATCTGTACAGGCAAACTAAATAAAAAAATGTTTGTTTGTCTGTTGGGTTTTACGTTCCGCCGATAGTATTTCAGTCATTTGGAGACGATGTCTACTTGAGACAGATATAGTGCTGCCACACTGCAGTATCATGCCGTAGACATGTAGTATGATACCACATAAAGTCACATTATCCTGACACCGGGCCAACCAGTCCTGCAACTACCCTTATATGCTGAGTGCCAAGCAAGAGAGCTATACCAGTACCATTTTTACGACTTTGGTATGTCGCGGCCGGGGATCCAACCCACCACCTCCCGCTCCCGAGGCGGACGCTCTAACCACTCGGCCACCGGGGACGGTAAATAAAGATGTAAGACTGGAGTTAATCTAACATCTGTACCAATGTTAATTTAAAAACAAAATGAAATCGATGATGAATGTACATGTACATGAATCTGCCAATATTTGTACAATTTTTACTTGATTTATTTGTTGACTTGTTGACGTTATATCTTTATATTACCTGCCATTTGTAGAATTTGTTTGCTAAAGACTAATGACATGCCTAAAATCCACTTTATCACGCCGCACACATATCTCATAACATAGCCCAAAATCATTAAACCCCGAAATATTGAATTTCTATTACACTGTTGTAATACATTGTTTTTAACTTTACCACCTTTTAATTGTCTCTTTTTTTTTGAAAGTCTCATTTTTTTCATTTTTGCATTTTAGCATACATTAAATATAACTTATACGAAACAAAATAGATCGTGTGTGTGTATATTCGTTGAAATTCACCTTGAATGAAACGTACTGGCTCAAAGTTCTCTAAGATATTGAAAATCTAGCTTATACTCAATCTCAAACTCAGACTGAAACAATATGTACGTGTATGGTTATTATAGTCAATTAAGTGTTACCAATCAATGACTGGTGTTCACAACATCTTTTGATCATTTTCAGCAAAGTAAATTCCTTGAATTATGCTTGAACCAGCGTTATACTTAAAACTTGGCTCATGCATTACTTTTGGGTGAGTTTTTTTTTCAAAAGCACTCAAATATCATACTCGAACAGATATTTGAGTAAAAATTTGAACAATTTAACCAATATTTTCTCAAGAATACCGTGTCTAATTAGTGAAATTCATACCAATGATGCTGACATAAAGCTTTGCTTCTTACTAGTTTTGCACACACACACACACACAGCTAAAAAAACCTTTTCGCCGAAAAAGTGCATGTCTATCATAATCTCTATTAAAATATTTGACATCTGGGGCATAGTCTTTACTAAAGAACACTATGCAGTTTCCATTAAAGGTTCATTTATTCTGTCATAAATACACGTAAAAAAGTGCTGAAACTGGAATTATTCACCATTTTCGAAATAAAAGAAGAAATACGCATAACGATAGCGTACAATACATAACATATCCCCGTGTTACAAACTTTGGCGGTATCTTTATAAAGCGAATCTCATTATTTTTCTTCTTTACCATTTTTCTAATTATCAAATGTATTATTTTTATCATTAAAATGATACACGCTATTGATCCAGAGATATAACGCTGTTTGGCGATCTATTAAAAACATCTTATAGCAAATTACAGAACGTGTCTGAAGCCATAAAGTATTCTTGTATGAGTGCCGTAGTTCAAATGTAATGTTCTTGTACGAAAGAGGCTCTCTCAAAAAAAAAAAAAAAAAAAAGACACCATTTTCATCCTATTCATTATATTCCCACTACTCTTTATCAGTCAGTTATTGCCTTCTTTGTACATCACGAGATATATAATTGCAATACCGCAAACATTGTGGGAAGGAAAATTTATCCCGGTAATGGGTACGTCAATGAATTTCGGCCGAATTCGACTACATTGCAGCATTTTTAGAATAGCGATTTTACATATTTGTTTTTACATTTATTTACATTTAGTTCTATGCATAAGTAGATATGACTGTTTACCGTAAATTGTCCTAAATTAAATATAAATATTTTTAAAACATTAGAAAGATTTTTTTCTAATTCGTCGCTAATATGGGCGGTATTTAAGCTTCATTGAGAATTTATGAGAAAAAAAGAGAAGAAAAACTGGCGAATGTCTGGGAAGGGAAAAAAAAACAGCCGCAAGATGACTAGCGTAACAACTATCATTTCAACTTCAGTCACTTTTCGATACAAAACAATTAAAATCAGGAAATTAGAATGGATAAGCTGCCCCGGCGTCTTACCCTGGCTTAATTTTGTCGAGCAACCTTGTACGCATGTAGATCAACGGCAGATAACGTTTCTTGCATACGGGATCAGATTCAATGGGTTTTAACAACTGCATTAGGTTTTTGTACGTTTATATTTCGGCTTTCCACGTTTTTAATATTTGAAATCTTCAAAAGACAAAAAAGATCACACACACACACACACACAATTAGATTATATATATATAGATATTAACCTAAATCGATCGTTACAGTAAATTAAATAATATATCATCGGGTATATTTTACCCGCTGAAGTTGTTTATATTTATATATAATGTTAACATAATTGCGTTAATTATCACAAAACATCATAGAGTTTTCATTTAGAAAACAATTCTCCAGTAAATTAAAAAATATCAAATCATGCTGAATAAATACTGAAAAAGAAAGAAAAGAGTTATATTCTTTTTTTTAGGTTTTCACAAATTCAGTCGTATAATGATAAAACGTAGTTATATTCATACAATCCGTTAAAAAAGAAAAAGAAAAAAAGTGTGGTTGCACATTTGATTTCATTAAAAGTTACGAGGTGCAATTTATATGACCGGTGCATTTACACGATTTTCTGCTGTTAAGAATGCCTATGTTATTAAAACTGTAATAATAAATCGGAAATAAAGTATAATTATATTCGTTAAGATTTTGTTTCACGTTAATATCGTATGAAGTTTACACTTTTCCATCATTGTAAACTTGTATGTCTTATCCTCTATAATCCGGCGCGTAATCTTATTGGAAGTGAACTTAATAAATATTAACTTATTTATGAACACTGAGTTATATGTATATTTAAGAATCATAAGATAATTGCAACTCATTCTATAAAACTATGTGAAAATTAATTTAATATAGTAATTAAAGTAAATAAATTGTATCAATAAATGATAAAAAGAAAAACACTGTTTGGGCTAAATCCACGTACCGATTTTTCTGGGTTGCAGAAAATTCCATTGATGCAGCAAAGCAACACTATTGCTACTAACAGTTGTCTTAGTTCCTCCATCATTGTGTACCCGGCGTGTCCAAATCACTGTCTGATCAGTCTTTCGTCTAGCAGGCTACTTTTGTCGTGTTTATAACTTTGTGCTTATCTGATAACTAAAGCAGAGTCCAACTTGGAAAAGTATAAAAAGCGCCTCTTGAAACAAGCGCAGGGCCGTTGATAGTGAAAAGCCAATACTTTACTTCAGTTACTGGTATTTATAGAGAGGCAAAGGTGTGGGTAAGGGAAAACTGTTCTTGCAGTATAGTCAACACGATGAGGATCCTCCCTGTTTGCCTGCCCACTGACGACATCTCTTTGATAAATTGATATAAATGGTATTTCGTGGTAGTTGAGGTCTGGGAATGGAAATTGTCGTGGTATAATCATGTCTAGGCTATATTTGGAAATCTTCTAATTGATTTGTTTACCATCTGGCAAAACATTTGCATGAATTAAATATAAGATAAAAGCAAGCTTATTTTTATAACCTCGTCTTATTAATTAATTACTGACAATTCATTAACAAAAGCCTTCGCTAGCACAACTTCTTTATCCAACTCACATTATCAAGCTTTCAGCTAGACATAAGTGTCACTTAGGCTGACACTGCTATTCACTTAGACACGGGAGTGTGCACGCAAGAACATTGACCACGGCTAGCTACATGGCTCAGTCATTAAGTAATTGCAGTCTGCTAGTCTTGCATATATTATCAATTGTGAGATAATGAAATAATGCTTAAAATGAGTGATAAACTATCATTGTATTAAGCATAACAAAATAACATATCTATATAACAAAATAAAATATTATATTCAAATATATAATTGATGAGCTTTTATTTGATATTTTCTTACATTTTGAATTATTAACCTTATCATGGTGGCAATAAATATATCGTTTTGTAAAACTGAAATATGCTACTTCGATACTATTAAATATTCAATATTATTAAATATTAATGATTACTGTATAATAGGCAGCCGAGGTTGATGTACATCATAAAGCAATAGCAAATATCTAATATCAGTATTTATATATAAGATAATATGTTATTATAGAATGTGTGTTATACAGTAAACCATTTTACATGTAAACAAATATAAACAACCGGTCCAACGGCTGTATAAGTAACCATCAAGGGCCAGTGGTCCAGTGGTAACGTATCCGATTACAGATCCAAAGGTTGTGGGTTCGAACCCCGTTGGACGACCTTCTCAGGCGCAAAGTACTGGTCCTACCCAGGAACCGTCGAGAGGGATTAGTATATGTTGTGCGAACTTGTTTCCCAATTGACGTAAAATAAATAAGTTTAAACTAAGTAACAATACAGATATAAATAATTAAATAAGTCACGCAATAAGCCAATAGCAATATTGAACTAAGTCAGTTTATTTTTCTTACTTCATATGCAAGTTAAGTTGCCATTACAAATTGCCGAGTAAAATGAATTTAAGAAAAAAAAGTTTATGTTTAAATTATTTCAATTTTTGCCTCATTGATTTCACGTATATATTAAAACAGGTTTGTGCAATGTTTACACTATGATAAAACATGTCTTTGAATTACATAACAGAGTAATTCAGAGAAAATTAAAAACATACATCTGCATGTATTTAATCAGTTCTTACTTGCAAACGCATGTGAACTAAATCTTTTGGATAACTTCAAAGCAGTTAAAAAGTAAAACGAGATTAGAACTTGTTAAATAACGCATCTGCTTTCTAATAAGCTCTTCATAAAAAGATAACATTATTAATGGAATATGGTATACAAATAATTTGTGTGTATAGAGTTATACACACAGATACTTTCGATAAAGTCGTTGTTGACTAGTCGCCGACAGCTGTGACCACTGAAAGACATCTGGAAAAAATTTTACTTGGATATTAGTTGCTAATGGATTGTACGACAGATTGTAGAGATGAAAATGCTTCTATCATCAATATTTTAGTACTGATGGCCGGTCACTAATGCGAAATATCGGCCAACGGTTGGTAACAACCGGGTAGTTGGTGAATAATCAATAACTGATTGTTGATTATTATCCGATATTCGTCCAGCGATCGACAATTTTTTCGGCCGTTAGGCCGTTTATTTTCGCCCTGACTTCCTGTGAAACACACAGTAATGAAGCGGGATAAAATTAGGCTTTTCATTGGTTATTATATACTTTGCTAAATTCCCATTGATCATTGAAAAATTAGTCAAAAGAAAAGAAAGGAGTTGCGGAAACGAGTTCTTTAGATCTCTGTTTGTTTTAAAAGTTGAAGTTTTCTTCCCCTGCGAACGATTTGTCCCGAATAGTAAGACCTTGCACCTTTTTAACGTAAACTGAAAGAGTAGAACGCTAAAAGAATAGGAAACACATAGCTTTCGGAACTGATTGTTCGACCCCGACAGATCCTATATTCAACAAAAACGTAACATCCGAATTCGTTTTGTAGCCCGCGAAACGAGGTCTAATGCGCAGATATTTTAAGGCTGTAAGTGTCTACCAAGATCCGTGTTATTTAAAAGAGCTGTACTAACACAGGAATTACACAATTATTAAACAACAACAATGTCTGTTACATGTTAAACCATTCAGGCACTAATCATAAAGCTGGTTACCAAGGTCCAGTATCTTTTTTTAAAGATGTGTACTAGCATTTATCTGTCGGAAACTGGGATTGAACACATTCCTAAAACCATGGTCTGTAAACTAGTGAGCCTATATTATAAAATGCAAAAGCGAATACCTCATGTCGAACAAAATGTTCAAACAAGCACTCGCCGACCTATGACAGCTTTTCACAGACTGACACACACCCTCTGTGCATTTTTCAGATGCTTTTATATGTGACAAAAAACATGTTCGTTACAATAAAATATATAAATGTTTATATAGTATGTAAATATGTTTTGACTATTTGAGTTTACCGTCGCCCTCGACAGTATTTCAGTCATATAGCGACGTCCAGCTAATTACAGGTGGAGGAAGACCCCGAATGCACGGAGGCATCCGGGTAGAACCACCGACCTACCGCAAGCCAGCTGGAAGGCTTCCTCACATGAAAATCCGAATGACCCTTCCGGGATTCGAACCCACACAGTGAGGGGCTGAGTGAGTGCTAAATCAGCGACTTTACCCTCTCGGCCACGGAGGCCCCGTATATATGTTAATACGATTCTTATTGTCATTTTGAAATATATTCATAAACAATGAAACATTTGGATATATTGTAAACATGTTTTTGAAATAAATCATGCATGCTTAATGAACAAACAGACTTATAAAGTGTTTTGTGATGAGAGAGTTATTCACTCGCTGATCATTCAGATAATGAATCGCCCATCGTGGACAAAGTTTCTCTCAGCTAATTGATCATTTCAAATTCAGTTCAAAAATGGTCGCAAATTATTCAAATTCCAACTTATATATGTACTGTTAATAAACCATGTTTCTGTAAACTTAATGACATACCTCACGTCGATGACAAATCAGACCTTATAGACATTAACCGTTGTAACAAAAGAGTAAAGTGCTCTCCAAACAATGTTAAGGACTCCCTAGCAAAATGGTCGTCTAAACCATTGTGAATTGAATTTCTGATGCGTAATGGAATATATTGAACATTGTTAAACGGCCTCGCTGCCTTTTAATACAATGAACTCGTTGTTTTTATTTAATTGCGTGAACCATAATTTTTATACACCAGGTTTTTATTGATCCGTAAGTTAGAATGGAAACGTGTATCTATTGATTATTTAATAGTACCTGTTCAATTTAATCATAGCTTTCGAACTTTGCTTGATACTAAACGGTATTTTCCAGTATTTGAAAACACTGCTTGCGACTAAATGATTATATATATAGTAACAACATCAAGTACAAATATTCCAATGAAAACCTAAAATTTAATGTATACGTTTCCAATTGAGAAACATTTGATTGATTTATACGAGTTTACACATACGTGATTTTGAAACCATTATTAAATGCTGGAGAAGCTCTGGTTAGATAATCAGAATACATGTAGTGTTATACTACATCAACTGAGATGTATGAACTATTCAATACGATTTGACTAGTAAATAACGAGTAACGAGAGTGACAAAACCAGTATCCAGATAATCCAAGTTTTACATGTCGGTTATATGATAAATTGAAATACTATAGCATCGACTTCAATAAAACACGTACTGAAATGGGTAATGTCATGAACGAACGCTAGCACATTCAGTATATAAGAAAATATACACATATCAAAAACGTATATTTGATTAAAATCAGTATTTAATGTCATGCAAAATTGACTGAACTATTTCCAATAACAGTCTAGCCTGATTTAAGCGGTCAGCCAAGGAGACATGAGAAAGTTACCGCTTAACAAAGGTGGTTGCTAAATGAAGGTTAAAGTTATAACAAACTAAAGAATTGCTACTTTAGTTAAAAAAATGGCCGCTTAATACAGGTTCATCGCATAATACAGGTAACCGCTAATACAGGTTATTATAAAATAGTAAAATATCTATATCATATACTTTTTGAATAGGACATTTATAAGTAAGGCGCTTTAAACAGAATCATAATCTTGAGAGTGATTTATTACATTTATATTAAATTCATATTCTGAATAAATCATATCGTCTAATTATGGTGCTGTAGACATGACAAAGTAGTTTTATAGTTTATCCCACAGTGCCTTATGGGAACTTAGAAACCTCTTGCGAGAAAGGTAAACAATATAATGAAGGAAAGCAAAAAAACATCTTGCTGGAACGAGAAGCCATCTTGATGGAGTTGAATTATTTAACAGGAATACAAGCTAGTATGTAAGCTTACATTTTGAAACCGACATTAAGTCAATACATGAGACAAAACCTTTTGAAAACTGAACAATTTGCCACAATTAAATCACTGTGACACAAAATCAATTTGCAGTTTTTATCATTTTTGACTACTTGACGTTTTAAACGTTATCATTTTTATGATAAAATGATTAATACTAGATGTTCCTATAATGTATCCCAATCAATGGCCGAGTATAAGCATATCACATTCTGATAACTGTGCATCAGAATACAGAGTATTTTAGGTAATCCATCCATCATTTAATTGCGATCATGGTCCATCAAGTGATCATGGGAAGTTTATGGTTATGCAAGCATGTATAAACTTTGAGCAAAAGAGCCTTTACCTCCAAGTCAATGGATGCTTGCGTCTACATAATAAGCATTTGAAAGACTATGATTTTAATGTAATGTTAGATGGATTTACTTTAATTCCATAGAGCATTATTCATCTAACTATTTCCTTTTTCACTTGTACAGTGCATAATGTCATTAAGTTCATTTTCAAGGCTTGAAAGAACTTCCGACCTAAAGCTTATTGTCGATGAAATTCGACTGACCAGGCCCGAAACTGAAGACAAAAGGTGAGGTGTTACATGTACACGATAGTGTATCAGCGACTTTGTCACCCACCAAGGGCACCAATAACACTTTGTTATTAATATGGCAAACCTTTTAACAGCGACCGGGAGGTACCAGATGCCACGTAATAATATCATAAATATGATACAGACACCACGTTGATGGCACTCTCAATATCACCGCAGGAAATATGCTATAAGTACTGATCAAATCGAAAATGTTCATTCGTCTAGACAAACCAATTGTTATTGCAATATGGATAGGTCCTATTAACGTTAAATGCAACAACGCAATCATGTTTTTATAATTCACAAGTTCTATGGAGATAAAACAAAGTGTGATTATGAAAAAAAGTTTACAGTTTTATTTGTTTTTTGTGTGTTTTTTTTTTTTTTTTTTTGGGGGGGGGGGTTCATATTTTAATGCAACCCTCATTCACTATATCGGGTTTTACTAATTGCATCACAATAGATATTGGTGCCATCATACTCCCTGTAGCATTCAATAATTTGCAAAGTTTGCCAAACGAAAGAATATGTTATGGGAGTACATTCGGACTACATGTATGTCTATGATATGTGAACAGATATCTCATGCCTTCATATTTTGAACTATACGATAGTGAGCGACGGCAAGTTAATTTCCTTAATGATGTAGAGTTCTTAGAAACCGGGCTGTGAATAATAATAATACTACTTTATTCATTAGTAATATGATATATGTAATGAAAAGACTGTTAACAATATCTATAGAAAACGAATGAAAATATTTCCATTTAATCACGCAATGCTTATATTAATATTCCAAACAAGATGTGTTTGAAAAATATAATGCTCACAGTCAAGCCTAACACCCATTCCAATAGGCTAAATGTTTAATTATTATTGTCAAGTGATATAAATACATAAGTGTAACAAATATGCTAAATATAAAGACTTTATTCCATGTAGAAAATAGTAAATAGATAAAACTTCGTTTAAAATAAATAAAGGGAGATAATTTCAAAAATCAGTAACGAGGATCAAATTTTCAAGCGATGTCAATAAACCCAATGTTATAAATGCGCTTAAATCTTGCTTGAACACGGTCGTAAAGAAAGATGAACACATTATTGTCTCAATACATTGCTAAAATTAAGCATACCCCCACTCTTACTCTCCCCATTTCTCTTGCCTACAGTTTATAAGATTATATGTATATGTGGAAAACCAAAACACCAAACTTTCATAATTTAATCTTTGTATTTTTTATATACACATTTACTTAATATATAGGTAAATTAACGATTTTCAGTAGAACAAAAATATATGTATCTTATATTGCAAAAAATAATAATAAAAAGGACCGTTTAAGTTGTTCTCCGGCTGGAACACGAAATCCACAACCCTTATCAACACCGTTTGAATGGTGAACAGCTTGACAATTTTACCCACTGCTCTAATGGGCCAACTGTTGCAAGGCTGGCGATGTTTTCGCTTGCGTAGTTTCTTTTTTCATTACAGTTTATTAAACACGTTATTTCCAGCATCGATTATAAACACATTTTAATTCAATTTCTCTTCCATAACACAGTCGTACTGAAATAAACATGAAAATTAACGCCATTTAGAGATGCGAAAGAAAACACAATTTGGAACTATTTCTCTGCGTTGTAAAAACAGGGGGCAATCTATAGTTATAGATGTCTAAATATAGCCACGAATTGTTGCCCGATTCAAAATGTGTGCTACCATAGAACAGCGTTGCAAGAAACCCTGTGAAATAAACGGGTAGAGTTCTAGTTCCTAGTCACTGCATTTCCAATTCGCTTTTTATTTTTTTTTAGTTTCAAATCAATATTTTGAATAGTTTACATGATATTTGTGTACTTTACATAATTTTTATATATAAAAAAAAGTAATTAATGGGAGATGATTAAAAAATTGGTCAGGTAGAATTATTGGTCTTTGTCACTGCACTGCTACTACTTGCCAACTTTTTAGGTTTGAAGATTCAAGTCCTTACCTTGTTTTGATTATGAGTTTCGCTCCTCAGACATAAAGGGAAATTATTAAAATGTTGGACCAGGCATTTTCAAGTCAATACCTTGTATAGTTTTCAAGTATATGGAAAATGAGTTATGCTCTGAACTCTAGACAGAACTTGTTTATGCTATTATATTAAGGGATGTGATTCGGAAGTCAGTCCAGATATAGTTCTTGGCCTCTGCACTTCCCAATCTCGCCATCTATTTCTAACTTAAGTTTCAAGTCCTTACCTTGTATACTTTAACGAGTTATGCACTGACCAAAAAAAAAAAAGAAAATGAAAAAAGAGAGATAATTAAAAAAGAAATGGAACAGGAATAGTTAGGGTTCTTGGTTACTGCATTCAAAAGACCATTTTACTAAAGTAAAATACCCGGTTTCATTAACTGATTTTAATTGACCAATCAGTGACAGGGGAAAATCTCAAATGTATGTGTGAAACATGTGTGGAATCTTTTACACCAGCATATAGATAAGGTGTTCGGGAAGTGCTCGTTGAGTCACGTAGGTTTACGCCTCATTTCGGAGTGACAATAAAATTTCAAGTCAATAACCTGTACAGTTTTCAAGATATGGCCAATATCAAAGTTGCTGACAAACCAACAAACCAATACGCATTATAAAAGACGGGACAAAACAATATGCCCCCACCCCTCCTTGGAGGCATAAGAAAAATATTAATAATGACTAATTCATGACATATGAAATTTAAAATAAAAACATAAAGAGAGGATTTTGATGAAAGATGATTTTGATGAAATACTGCTCAAGCGGAAACTAGAACCGTGAGCCAAAGGCTAACACATACCCCCTACAGAGCTTTCTTTCTTCTTTATCAGGGGCCATTCGTAGGTGCCCTCCCCTCTAAAAAATCCTTTAAATTCATGCAGTTTCCCAAATTTGCATCTTAATCCAGGAAATTTTCTTTCACCTATGAAGAAAGGTCAAATGTTCCCCAAAATACGATATTACGGCTCTTTCCCCAATATCTGAAATAAAGGCCTACCCCCTTACCCAACCAACCTCGATGCTTGTAAGCAGAACTTGGTAATAGCTAATTCACATGAATATGGAAATACAAGAATACAAATAAAAGGCATATAGATGTATGCATATGCATTTATATGTCATTATGAAAATACTAGTGCCCTTCAACTGTTTTAATGTAAAGGAAACCAAATCAAGGTTCAAATTTACTAGCTATAATCAGCCAGAATATTTTTTTATCTATTTTGCATAAAGCCTGAAGCAGTCTTGACTTGACATGACTATTTGAGTTTACCGTCGCTTCGACAGTATTTCAGTCATATAGCGACGCCTAGCTAATTACAGGTGGAGGAAGACAGCGAATGCACGGATGCATCCGGGTAGAACCCCGATTACTGCAAGCCAGCTGGAAGGCTTCCTCACATGAAGATCCGAATGACTCTGCCGGAATTCGAAACCCACGCGGTGAGGGGGGCTGAGTGAGTGCTAAAGTCAGCGACTTTACCCTCTCGGCCACAGAAGCCCCGAAGCAGTCTTAAAGGGGACATATTTGCAAATTCAATAAAAAGGCAATTTAATTCATTAAAAAGCATAATAACTCCGTAATTTTAATGAAAAACTCCTGTAATTGTTGATTAATCATAATTAATAAAAAGAAACACGTCAAATGACGCGAAACCAGATTTTCAAGCGTTACCGCAGGCAAGATAATCTATTTCTACTAACAGCGACCTTGACCCTAATGACCTGAAAATCAATCCCAATCTTCTTCCTCCCATAAGGTATCTATATACTAAATTTGAAAAAAAAATTTTTGGAAAAAAAAATCAATATATAGTATCAGTGACCTTGACCCTACTGACAAGAAAATCTATCCTAATCGTCCCTTCCCTAAAGGTTTAAGTTTACCTAATTTGATCATCATACCTCACTCCTAAAAGAAGTTATTTGATGGAAACAAAAAATCTATTTTTACCTTCCTTCCCACTGACCGAATCAATCCCAATCTTCCTTTTCCAAGGTCTTAATTTAAAAAAATTTTTAAGGGGAAAATATCTATTTTAGCAACAGTACCTTGACCTTGACACTATAATCCTAGAGATCAATCCTAAATCTTCCTCTTCCAATAAAGTATCTACCTACCATGTATGAAAACTGTATACTGTATCTCTAACAAGAGATAATTGACGGGAACGAAATATTCCCTTTATATATATAGAGGAAGAAATTTCAAAGGGCAGTAAAACACATGTACATCTTTACATGTATATTGTCCATTTGTGAAAGTTTCAGGTGAATTACAACAATAGTGTGGACTTGTTCCCTATACATTCTATAGAGGGAAAAATTCAAAGAGGCATAAATCCTGTTATAGTTAATAAATCGAAATGAAAATTGCAGGTGCATAAGTTCATTTAGCAGGAAGGTTGCCTGTGAATTTTCATCAAATTGGCCAAAAACTGTAGAGGGAGAAGCGCACACAAAGTTGTGACTACGGACGGACAGACGGACGGACAACCCGATTCAATATACCCCCCTCCCCTCCAGACTTTGTTGTGGGGAGTATTATAATATCATTGTTTCCTCAAAATAGCATTTTGTCCAATTCACAATTCATGAAATAGTATATGACTCATTTCTATATACTGCATAATAGCAATGAGATGCCTATTCGTGTTTTCTTTGTTTCTTTGATTAACCAACACCGTGACAAATGTCCATTGTTGATTTCATTTCTCCCACGCTTTTGTCTTCGATCGACCAAATCCGCTGCTGTCATTTATTAACGGTGAGTTATTTAGATAATATTATGCTGTTAGGAAGTTTTACTTCTAGAAATCATCTCTGGTATCTCTGAAATGACGGTAAGCCAGACAAATTATGCAAGGTTAATTTCAGTTGTTACGTATGGACATGTTATGGTGTCTTACTTTCCTGTCAACAGTAATTCATTATTGATAGACATACACATATAATTACAGATAAAAAGTGGTAATGCTTGAAAACACTTGCTGATACGTATGTAAGTAAAAAAAATAAAAAAAACAAACAAAACACACACACACACACACAAAACAAAAAAACAAAAAAAACAACAACAACAAATAAATAAGGAAATGTGTCTGTAAGACACTATTGCCCCGCCAATAAGGTCAGAACTAAATAGTTGCTTGCATTTTTAAAAGATTATACAGTACAATGTACAATGATACACGTTTGTACAAAGTTTCATGATGATGTGAAGTTACCTTTAAAGAAAAAGAAGCTTAAACCCAGAGGTAGAATAACCATTTTTAGTCATAGCCATAAAATTAAATAAATATTACAGGTAAATAATCCATGTCATGATGTACATGAATGTCAAGTTTCATGAAGATGTAAAGTCATCTTCATGGGAAAAAAAACTTAAACACAAATGCAAGACAACCAAATATACCAAGTTCATCCAACCGTGAAAAATGGGTCACAGCTATAAATTCGCATCAATATTAAAAAGTTTTAATCATGATGTATAAAATGTGAATATAGTTTCATCAAGATGTGAAATCATCTTCATAGAAAAACAAAGCTGAGACGGAAAGGTAAACCTAAGGTAGAATAATCATTTTACCATGTTCATCCAACCATGAAATGTAGGTCACATCCATAAATGTGCATAAATATTAAAAAGATCATATCATGACATACATGTGTACTTAGTTTCATTAACGAGTCATTATGTAAACTTAAGCCAGAACAATTTTTTTAATGTTCATCCAACTAAGAAATAATGGTCACAGCTATAAATTTGCATAAAGATTAAATAGATCATATCATGATGTACATGTGTACCTAGTTTCATAAAATTGTGAAATCATCTTCATAGAATAAAAGCTTAAACACAAAAGTAAACCTGGGCCAGAACAAATATGTTAATGTTCTCCAACCGTGAAATAATGTTCACACCTTTAAATTTGCATAAATATTAAATAGATCATATAATAATGTACATGTATACCTTGTGAAGTCATCTTAGAAAAAAAGAAGCTTGAACGCAAAGGTAAACCTGAGCCAGAACAACTAGTTTTTAATGTTTATCTAACTGTGAGATAATGGTTACATTTACAAATTTGCATAATTATAAAAAAGATCTACATGATGTACATGTGTACCTAGTTTCATAAAGATGTGAAGTCATCTTCTTAGAAAAATAGCTTAAACGCAAAGATAAACCTGAGCCAGAACAACCAATTTTTCAATATTTATCCAACCATGAAATATAGGTCACAGCTATTGATTTGCATAAATATTTGAAAGATCACATCATGATGTACATGTGTACCTAATTTCATAAAGATGTAAAGTCATCTTCTTAGAAAAACAGCTTAAACGCAAAGGTAAACCTGAGCCAGAACAACCAATTTTTAAACAGAGAATAATTGACAACTTCAGACAACAATGGTTTTCGAACGTCTCTAGGAATAATATACTCAATGTATTTTATTGTCATTTGAAAACTGACTTTACACATGAATCATATCTTTCAAAAGTAACCTCATTTTGTCTCCGTCAGCAACTAACGAAAATTCGCATTTCAGCGAATTCTTTACGATATAATTCCGCTTGGTATCGTGACAGGTTAGCAAGGCAAGAGCATTTCTGTCAGCTGTGTTCTACCAATCTTCATATAGAAGATGAGTTTCATTTCATCCTCCAATGTCAATGTTTTAGTGACATACGTAAACGCTTTATTAATCGTTTTTATTATATGAGACCAAACATGATTAAAGGAAAACTTTATTGAACCTTTGTAAATATATTAAACTAGCTCACAAAAGGAGAGAAACTATAATACTATCAGACCATGTTGCAGTTTAACCATACATATATTTTTACATAAAAACTGTATATGCATTGTAAAACCTTCAAGAAGATATTTTAATTTTATAATAGCCATACCTCCAGTGCTTTATACATAATATTGAAATACCACACCTTTTCAGACTTTTTCGCATTTTTACTATTTTCTATGTCTGTATTGTATTAACAACGTTCATCATAACATTAGTATTATTATTAATATTATTATAATCATCATCTAAGTTTTACTCCATCCTCCGTTTGTGCTGTAATGGCCAGTATTAGATAAAGTAGGTATCTGTATAAATAGAAAATATATTTCATGTCATGTTAATCTACTTAAGTCTTAACTCTTGTTATACCTTGTAAATAATTTATTTTCCATATATGTATATGACGATACTGTACAGTATAAGTCGAATAAATGTATGTTCTGTTCTGTTTAAATGTTCATCCAACCATGAAATATAGGTCACAGCCATTAATTTAATAAATTTTTAAAAGATAACATCATGATGTACATGTGAACCTAGTTTCATAAAGATGTGAAGTCATCTTCTTAGAAAAAAAGGTTAAACGCAAAGGTAAACCTGAGGTGTGACGGACGGACGGACGGACGCACGGACGCACAGACCGAAAATCTATATCCCCCCACGGAGTTGGCGGGGCATAAAAAAAGATTATTTAAATTGGAATATTAAATATGAAATCCTGAAAGCAATGTCATGAGATAATTATGATGTACATATATTTGAATAATTGTCAAATGTTGCATTAAGGTTACACAGCTATCTTTTGAAAATAATTTTAAAGAATTGGTAACCGAATGCTGTGTATGGATTAGTGGCTCAGTTTCTTGATTCCGATACATGAGGCTAAACCGTGTTGCGTAACTTAAAAAAGGACACAGAAAAAAAAGTTTTTATCGAATAATTGCAATTTTAACACGATCTAAAAATATGCTTAACAAAGAAGACTTTTTGCGTGCGTTACTTCCCGATATATGCACGGTTCAAAAATAACGTTTGTTATATTACGTCTTAAGAGTTCTAAGGAAAAACTGAACAAAATGAACCGACTCATTCTTATCACTTTAAATCCTTCGCAGTCTAATAAACGTGTTAGAACGGAAAGATTATTTCGTGAGTCGTGCTATATCGCAGAATAATGTACATTGTTGCGCGTTTAGATGCTTTTAAATTAGCCACTCAGGCCGACACCTTCTTGATTACCGTCTTTCTGATCAATTCAAGAGTTAATTGACAAAAACGTATACAGTCTGTTGCCAAACAGTAAGAAATAATAAGTATGAAAGTGGTGAACATAAACGTCTATGTATACCCATAGTTACCTGCAGATACACCCAGAAAAGTTTGTAAATAAAATGTTATGGCAAACATTTAATACTTATGACACAGACCATAATTTGATATACATTTAACTGATTCATGATAACTAACTGCAGGACAGATGAAAGGCCAATGAAATATAAATAAGATCTATAGTTAAATTCCTTAGTTAAATATTACAAAAGAATCAACCTTATATAATGTGTTTGCGTGAAATCATAGGTAGCAAGCTTGTTGATGATTCTTGTCTGTTTGTTAGGTAACAACTGTTTTAATTTAAAAGTTGGCCAATGACAACAATATTTAGGAAAATAACAGTTTCTTAAGTCTTAAGTTTATAATAAGGACATATGAGCAGAGTGATATTCATTCTCAAAATCATTCATTGAGCATTTTTTTTACATAATCTTAAATGTCTTTGACTATTTCTTATACGACCATCTTCAATATTTAATTTATGGGCTGATCATCTCAAACGAGATAGTGCTACTCTATATTTTTCTTTATTTATATAATTAAGGTTTTCCTCAGAAGTAAAATCAGATTTAAATAATTTATGTGATCCACAGTTTGCAACATTTGGAACATCTGAAGACCGAATCTGTATAAACTGATCTTTAATCCTCTTTAAAACTTCTTCTTGTAACTCCGATACAGATTATAACTCAAATAAATAGGAAAACCCTAAACTGCCAAGCAGTTGTTGAACTGAGGCTGACCATGTATTAATGATATTACCATTAGAATCACGCATGCTATACAGTTTATATAATATACTGTTTTTGTAAAATTTATTATTTTATGCCAGTATTTAATAGTGCAAATCTTCCTAAAATACTGAATGGAAATCTAGCAAGTTCGCCATATACAAAAGTGTTTCAAGTTTGTTGACGTACACCAAGGACTTTTGTCAAAAAAATTACATGAACTCTTTCTATATCTGGCGTTTATCAAAACCCCAAACCTCGCAGCCTTATTTCAATAATGGATTAATTATTAAGTCAAATACCTTAACATTTTCTGAATTTCTTAGACAAACTACATGTCATTTAAAAACAAAGCCTATTTGCTTATATAGATAAACATTTTTGGGGTTGAAAAAAATTACCATAAGATGTTAGAGTTACCTCTTGGTAAGTAAATATGTTAACACTTTTCAACTTAAAACCATTATAATACAAATCAGGGTTTCTTGATTATTACCTGTTTTACATACCATAATAACAGTTTTATTTCTGTTAACTTTGAATACTCCACGAGGAACAATAGTCCTGTAAACCATACAGAAGTTTCTGCAAACCTTCCTTAGAGTACGACATAAGAACGGTATCATCAGCAAACAGAAGAAGAATAAGTCGAATATCATCTATTGTAACTGATTCAATATCTCGGGAATACAAATTAGAGTAGAGGTCATTTATGAAAAATAAAAATAAAACTGGAGATAAAAGTTCCCCTTGTTTCATTCCACTATGACTCTAAAAAAATTCGGATAAATCATTATTTATACGAACACATGATTAAACAGGTTCATATATTTCAACTTCAAAAGTTTAATCCAAATTCCATTCCTATTTACCATTTCAAACAGATTTTAACAGATTTGAGACTGGAATTCACACCTCGCTTGTTCAATCTCGCGTGTAAACTTAACAACGGCTAAGATTTCCAAAAAATATTAGAAAACTGACTTATGCTATCGTCTAAACTCGCAACATTCTACATACATGTATATTTAGACTTAAATGAATAGGAGTGCGACTTGAGCATGAATATAAATCATGAACGATGAAATTATTGATCGAATGAAAGAAATCACCTGACATAAATACATAGTCTAGATTAAGCTACTGCGCATCTGACTACACAACGTGCATAATTCTGCAATATAGCACTCTAAACGAAACCCTATTTCCTAGATATTCATGGAAGATAAATTTGCACCGTGTTTAGCCGGTAAAGTATAGAGTATAGAAATTACTCTCTCTCTCTCTCTCTAAATATATATATATATTATTATTATATATATATATATATATATATATATATATATATATATATGGGGCCTCCGTGGCTGAGAGGGTAAAGTCGCTGACTTTAACACTCACTCAGCCCCACACCGCGTGGGTTCGAATCCCGGCAGGGTCATTCGGATTTTCATGTGAGGAAGTCTTCCAGCTGGCTTGCGGTAGGTCGGTGGTTCTACCCGGATGCCTCAGTGCATTAGATGTCTTCCTCCACCTGTAATTAGCTGGGCGTCGCTATATGACTGAAATACTGTCGAAGCGACGGTAAACTCAAATATTCAAGTTAAATCATAAAAATAATATCTGAATGAGCAAGGCCGACATGACCTATAGACATCTATGTTTGCATATAGTATATGTATTGGTCACATAAAAACTGACATAAATATTAAATCCTAAGTGCATATATATACATACATATATATACATACATATATATACATACATATATATACATACATATATATAACTATCATACTGTTCATTGCTATTTGTAAGATATTTGTCAAATGATAAGCAAACGACCAATGCTATATTGCTGTAACTACTTTTAAACACTTAAAAGAAAGAATAATATAAAACAGGAACTTATTTGTCACATTTCATAATGTCAAAATATATCATATAAAAAGTGAATAACATCAGACATAATGATGTAAAACAAATCAGATATATTAAATCTGTGTAGCATATGCATGCAGTCAAATTCAAAAATGATATAAGATCGATGATTCGTTTCATACTTTAATACTGTTCTATCTTTTACTTTGATATTCACTCGACATCGACAGAAAGTTAAAAAGTTTGTATTAATGTACTTCTATATTTGATTACTGCAATGTTTCATAATAAAAGACATTTAGGAAACTAATATGCTAACGAATATGATATTTTTCTATACAAATTCCCTCATTACAAATTTGTATTGAATGTCAAACACTACTTCTATTTCAAGAACTTTGTTCACATGTATTCT
>CM037783.1:67421755-67471755 GCA_021229015.1 Solen grandis | reverse complement strand
GCATTTTGTCCTTATTTGTTTTATTTTGAGATATCAATTAAATACCATCTTTCTGTCTTAAATGCAGTCTTAGACTTATTTCAGTTATTCTCAACAGATCTTGCTTCAGCTTAGTATCTCTTATTGATACAATATTAGATATTTTTCATCTCACTGTGGCAGAGATTCGTGTGAGATTTCCTGCGCTGAATATTGGTTGGATCGATGAAAGTTTTACTATACATGTCGAGAATCTTTCAAAATGCAAAAACTTAATAAATGATCTTCTATGAGAAGTGTTATTACTGTCTCTTTCGTTTTCAATGTAATTGAAAAATAGAAATTTGGTTATCTAAAGAGATATGTTTTTTCCTTTATTTTTTGCTCATATCCAACGTGTTTTAGGCATTTCGGAATATATTTCTCATGGTCATCATTAAACAGGTCCCGTGGATAATTACGTCATAGATCCAGTTGTTCACGTAAGAATATTATGACAATGCTTTGCAGCCTTTCTTTGCGAGTCTATATTGTTAATGCGTTCACAGATAGTCATTGACAAAGAATTTGATTTAAAACTGTGTGTATTCCATTTACAGACGGATGGCCAACCAATGCAACATTCTGGGTTTGTAAAATAATGTATAGTTTGTTGTTGCTGTTGTTGTTTTTCAGCACAGGCTATAGAGTTACAAAATGTATAAACCTATGATAAGATTTCTATTTCCGTGTGACGTCCTTCTACGGTTCAAATTAACTCTTCGGGCTTGCGCTCACTTCACAGATTGAAAATTTAATAACATTCTGGAATTAACACTGAAAAGAGAAATTATTAAAGTGTTCTGTATACAATGTATTAATTGTTTTACACTGAGCGAACTAATTGTTTTGAGCTTGTTTTTCACTACAATCCCACAAATTTACTTTTTTTTCTAATTTCTTTGGCATTTTTATTTCACACATATCATTTTCCTCTCTTTTTCCCATGATTTAAGGTTTTGATAATGTTTCTTTAATTGAATTAATTGAAATAAAACCGCATGCAAAACAGCTGGATGCTTGAGTAGAAATAAAACTATAACGTGGGCTGAAATTCAGCAGCCATTTATTTTCTTGATATGACAGAAATTCTCACGAACCCTTTAAAATTATTCATTTTTTTTTTGCAATTGCAATTGCATTGAAATCATATACAAGTAGTATTATTGTTTGTTGGGTTTAACGTTCCACCGACAGAAAGTATTATTAAAACATTCAGATAGGGGCCGCCGTGGCCGAGCGATTACAGTCGTGGGCTAGAAATCTCTCAGCCCCTCACCACTGTGGGTTCGAATCCCGGTAGGGATTTCGGAGTTTTCATGTGAGGAAGCCTTCAAGCTGGCTTGCGGTAAGTTGGTGGTTCTACCCGGGTACCTCTGTGTATTTTGGGGTCTTCCTCTACCTGTAATTAGCTGGACGTCGCTATATGATTGAAATACTATCGCAGCGACGGTAAATCCCAATACAACAACAATAAATACATTCAGATAACTGAATTAGTGAATTAATAGATATAATATGTTACTGATGAATATGTTTATGCTTTTTAAAGTATATACGTATTTGGAATAGTCAAACATTCATCAAAAAATGCAAAAAGTTTCTAATAATCGAATAGATAAAAGATCTTGGAATGAATGAATATTTAATTTTATGAAAATGGTGATTACTTAGGGGATTTTTATGATAAATACTTGGAACACCGCGGTAAAATCTATGCAGAATTACAAGAGTTTCTAGACATACCAAGAAATTATATCAATAAACTGAAAAGTTCCGCTGTGTAGTGTCTAACACATGCTTAGTTGCGTTCGCGACTTATGAATCAATCAAAGCACAGCCACCTAACTGATTTTTACACGTACAAATTGCCAACACAATCTATTTTGAGACTGGTGTACAGTAGATTTCTTTAAAAGATGTTACTTAGATTTAAAAACAGAATATTGCAGTACCAAAGATCATGTTTTTGGATCATCTTGAAATCACTTGACAGGGTTGTTGCAGTTTTTATGTTCATAATGATAAAAACGGGTCTTAATTATATATATTTAATTGTGTAAATTTTCATTAAGGAGGTATATGAACTATTCCTTGTGTAAGATGTTTAATTTAAATCGCTAACGCTGGTGCTACGAAAATGATATTTTTTGCTAAAGTGTCGGTATGGTGATGCATTATGGTATATTTTAGTATAAAAATAAATCATGAAGCATGTTGTTAAGAGATGATTTTCGCTAAAATGTGTATATAATAAAACTGAATATACCATCCTTTTTCATTTCATATAAACGAGAAAAAGCGTAAATGTCTGAAATGGTATGTCTTATTACACAAGATTTATTTATTATTTTTGGAAACCTTTAAAAATTTCTTGTATTTTTTTTTTTTTAAATATATTTACATGTCAGAATTAATTCTGTATTTTGTAAATGTCAAATATAAATATGTAATTCTGACTAATCCTCTGCATACTGAAAAAGAGTTATTGAAATGGCAATGCAACAGTCAAATTCAAAATTTATATTTAATTAATTTATTGTAAATTATTAATAGTATTTATGATAAAATCAGGATAGATCGGTAGCACAACCATGAATATCACTCTTATAACTATCAATTGGATGCGAAGATAAAGCAGCATGATTTTTTTCTCTCTATCTATTTGTTTTTTGTTGTTTTTTTGTTTACTTTTCTTAAACTTTTCTCCCACATGTACTTTTTGCTGGATGATATATATAAAATTATATTATATTCAATATCATAATTAATTGAAAACAAACCGTCATAACCAATATATTTTGTTACTATATGCTTTGTCCAATGTTATTTATTATGTAAATCTTGGAAATAAACTATTGAAATGAATTGTAAATAAAAAACGTTGTTTCACAAAATGGTGTTGCAATACAGTAAAACCTCACTCTGCGACCAACTCATTATCACGACCAACTCAATATTACGGGCACATTTTGTCGGACCCGAATTTTTCTCTATATATTTCAATGGTCGCTCACCTAATTAAAGCGGGCAACTCAAAATTGCGTAAAAAGACCACTAAAATCGGACCAAATCGTAAAATTAGTCTTTTTTTTGACCTCAATAATGCGAACGATGGTCCTGTGAAAAAGTTGATTCAACTTGTCATTTTACGACATCTGGTTTCCGGTACAGGTGAAGGTCGCACGTGCCGTAATTCGGATGTTTTGATAACACGGTAGATAAGATTCGATGGAGAGTGAAAACAATGGGTGAGATGGGTAATATTACGTAACAGAGAGCAATCTTGGGATCTACGGATGTATTTCCTGTCTTGCTAACGAGTATTTGTTATATGTCCAGATGAGCTGCCCCAGATTAGCAGTAACAATCACCGTGACGCGTTTCGATTGACTAAAGTTTTGACAGTCGTTAATTAGCACGAAGACTTTCCACGAAAACTTGACTAAAATAGAATTAGATATCCCGTCATATTAGTCAATCACTTTCATAACTACTTTCCAAAGACTTTGATTCAAAACTGAAATCAAACGTTAAGATCTTTAAATTCAAAAGAAATTAATAAAAAAGAAGTAAAAAAAAAAACTTAATTTAAAATGATATGGCCATAGATTTTAATTTTAAATGTGAAAAAAATTTTTTCATAACAAAACTTTTTAAAAACATTAAATTGATTCAAGAGATATTATTTTCATCTATCAAATTATAACAAGTATTGAATTTGATCAACATTGAAATGAAATATTGATGAAAAGACCAAACTCATTAATGAGACCAACTCAATAATAAGACCACTTTCAGATGGACCCAATAGTGGTCTCATTATCGAGGTTTTACTGTACGTTCCTTTGTAAGTTTCTCGTTAAAATCGAAGTTAAACGTAGACAACATATATACGAGTTTAACTGACGTGGTTAAATAAAGAAAAAAAACTACTTTATATTTTCTTTTCGCAAAACATTTAAGTTGTGATTCATAAAAAACTATTGAAAACTCGCTGGGCCAAGAAACACAAAATGAGGAGTTCCTGGTCCTGGTTCATTGTTAGATGAGAAGCATATAGCATATTCGGTCTTCCGGCAATCATAGCATCAAGGAAGATTTGATTGATTTTTCTTTTGCACCATAATTCATAAGTTTTTTCCCACCTGGAACGGTTTATGGATGGATTCAATCACCATATTTTCTGTTCTGAAGATAACTTCAGTAACATCTGTTTTGATTCTAGCATTATCAAAGACTAGGTTCGAATTCCACCAACAAAGTAATACTTAAATTCTTAAACTATGTAGATACACATTCCACCATTATTATTTTATGAAATATTCAAGTACACGACTTAGTTGAAATGAATTCTTGCCTTAATAACAAACAATAATTGATAAGAAATGAAACATTTGGGATTTTTTATTAGAGAATCGAGACTAATGAGATTCGCCCTTAAGTATTTAATTTTTATTTAGCGCTAAGAATTGCTGGTGGAATTCAACCGTGTTGTTGGAGATAGAAAAGTCCATGAAGTATGAAGTATGAAAGGGCGGACATTTAAAATCTACCGAAATCTCAAGAAGACCCTATGTCCGGGGAAAATTAAGCATTTATTAAATATAAGTTTCACTTGAAATTTATACGTCATATCATAGTTACATAATCAACAGTTTTATATATGTATATAGAGGGGGGGGGGGGTTTTTTTTGGAGCAAATTTTAATTGATCATTTGATTAGCAACTAGATTAAAGCATATAATATTAACTTTAAGATATCAAATTCCATTACTCACTATGATTTAACAGCTGAACATGGTGTAATTTATACTTAAAGTCATTAAAATGATAATATCGACAATCCACATCAAAACACAGCCGGTGATGAAAAGTGACACGAACAGATAGCGATTACATTTTAAAAAGATCCTGGGCAAAGAAATTTTAAGATTAAAACATTGAGAATGTTAATTCAACATTTATCAATATTAAAATCACCCATCTCAATACACTGCCGTGTGGTTCAATTATTCACAAGGGAAAGGAAATATAGCGACAGAAACGTCAATAAAAGTACTCATAGCTCCTTTGTGTCTTGACCGACTTGATTGCTTAGTATCGAACTCGCGACCTGTCGCTCCCGATCTATTAAGTAAACAGATAAAATCAAATAATTCTTTCAAAGTTTATTTATTTCAGAAATGAACTTGAAACACCATTTCCTGACGTCTGTCAGAGTGACGGGTTCTTTTACATTAATTTCTAAAATGTTTACTTCCATATTACATTTGACGATTATGTTTGCATTTCTATCTGTTCGCATTTTTGTCAGATAAAGCAATAATACGTCAATGATAAGATAAATCAAATTCGAACATTTTAATTTCCGTTTTCTCTTTCAAAGCCCTGCTTGTAAAAGAGAAAGGAAAGTAGAGTGAAACCAGAAAGAAAAGAAATAAAAAACACACTTAGGCAGAAACATGATGTGTATTCATTTGGTTTTTCTGAAAAATGATACGTACAGCGGAAATCATTTCACCAGGATAAGCAGAGTACAGAATGAGTCATTTGATGATAAAATTTGAAGAAATAATCCAATATTGTTTTTGGTTATATGATAGTGCTTAAATGCACAGATATGTCCATTTAGATATTAGCTCGAGAAAAACAAAACTATTTTTAGGCCCCTATGTGTATATTCCCGTTTATTATCCTCGTAAAAGGTCAACTGGGGTCGGGTAACCATCCCCAGTTGACCTTACAACATACAGAGTGTGTGTTTCATGTTCAAGATTTTTTACATTTCTTTTACTAAAAATTAAAATTTTCATATTTTAATCAACCAAGAATATCAAAAAAATTACTCCAATTTTCACTTAGAAAAATAAGCTTTATATATGCAAAATGTAAACATTGTAGATATTACGTTGAAATAGAAGTACTGTTATATGAAGACATATATCTCAACACTACATAATTCATTGAACGAAGATTAACATTAACACCAATTCCATTACAAACTGTTAAAAAAGTATCCCAAACAGCATTTGTAGCTGGACACTCGACAAAAATATGAGAGTAAGATTCCCTGACATTACAAAGATATCAATTTGGGATATGAAATCATTTTCCATATAAATTTCATTTCTTTGGACGGAAATATTTTATTTTATAGGTGTGTGAAGTTAGCGCGTAGATCGTAGATCGTAAATCAACACTATAACTAATTTTCTTTGTCGACCTGGGTCGTAGATCGTAGCTCAACCACTCAAATAAACCAAAATAAATGGTTGAGCTGGGTCGTAGATCGTAGCTCAACCATTCAAATAAACCATTATAAATGGTTGAGCTGGATCGTAGATCGTAGCTCAACCATTGAAAAAGTTCACGGAATGGTTGAGCTGGATCGTAGATCGTAGCTCGACCATTGAAAACTTTCATAGAATGGTTGAGCTGGGTCGTAGATCGTAGCTCAACCATTGAAAATGTTGATGGAATGGTTGAGCTGGATCGTAGATCGTAGCTCGACCATTGGAATAAACCAAAATAAATGGTTGAGCTGGGTCGTAGATCGTAGCTCAGCCATTGAAAATGTTCATGGAATGGTTGAGCTGGGTCGTAGATCGTAGCTCGACCATTCAAATAAACCAAAATAAATGGTTGAGCTGGGTCGTAGATCGTAGCTCGAACATTGAAAAAGTTCACGGAATTCATTTGTCGGAAAAAAAAATGCTTTCGTCGGGAAAAGAGTTTCCGTCCAAAATCTTTGTACTTGTCGGTAATATCTCATTCGTCGGAAAAGTTTCCGTCGGGAAATTTTCTGTTCGTCGGGAAAAATTATATGTCGGGAATTTAGTATTAGTTGGGAAAATTGCATTTTGTTAATATTTAATCTTCGTCGGGATTATTGTACTCGTCGGGAAAATTGCATTTGTCGAAAAAAAATGCTTTCGTCGGGAAAAGAGTTTCCGTCCAAAATCTTTGTACTTGTCGGTAATATCTCATTCGTCGGAAAAGTTTCCGTCGGGAAATATTCTGTTCGTCGGGAAAAATTATATGTCGGGAATTTAGTAATAGTTGTGAAAATTGATTTTGTTAATATTTATCTTCGTCGGGATATTGTACTCGTCGGGAAAATTGATTTTCGGAAAAAAATGCTTTCGTCGGGAAAAGAGTTTCCTTCGAAAATCTTTGTACTTGTCGGGAATATCTCATTCGTCGGAAAAGTTTCCGTCGGGAAATTTTCTGTTCGTCGGGAAAAATTATATGTCGGGAATTTAGTATTAGTTGTGAAAATTGTATTTTGTTAATATTTTCATCTTCGTCGGGATTATTGTACTCGTCGGGAAAATTGATTTGTCGGAAAAAAATGCTTTCGTCGGGAAAAGAGTTTCCTTCGAAAATCTTTGTTTTTTCCGTCGGGAAATTTTCTGTTCGTCGGGAAAAATTATATGTCGGGAATTTAGTATTGTTTGAAAATTGTATTTTGTAAATATTTTTATCTTCGTCGGGATTATTGTACTCGTCGGGAAAATTGCATTTGTCGGAAAAAATGCTTTCGTCGGGAAAGGAGTTTCCTTCGAAAATCTTTGTACTTGTCGGGAATATCTCATTCGTCGGAAAAGTTTCCGTCGGGAACTTTTTCAATGGTTGAGCTACGATCTACGATCCAGCTCAACCATTTATTTTGGTTTATTTGAATGGTTGAGCTACGATCTACGACCCAGCTCAACCATTTATTTTGGTTTATTTCAATGGTCGAGCTACGATCTACGATCCAGCTCAACCATTCCATGAACATTTTCAATGGTTGAGCTACGATCTACGACCCAGCTCAACCATTCCGTGAACTTTTTCAATGGTTGAGCTACGATCTACGATCCAGCTCAACCATTTATTTTGGTTTATATGAATGGTTGAGCTACGATCTACGACCCAGATCGACAAAGAAAATTAGTTATAGTTTCGATCTACGATCTACGATCTACGCGCTAACTTCACACACCTTTAATTTATTCGAAAGATGAGAAACGTGCTTTATATGTCTAAAGGCTCAGATAAATGGCGTAAAATGAAGATGACAGCGGCATGTCAATTTGGCCTAGCTTAAGAACAGGTCAAGACATATACGTTTACTGAATTTTAGATTCTAGAGCAATTTTCTATTTAAGAAAAACAAAAAAAAAGATAAATAATTTGATATATTTTGAAATTGGGAATTGAAACGAGGACAGTGTTTCAATCAGTATGATAACTTTTATATTGCTGACTTACGATGTTTGTTAAGGAGTTTAATATTAGCTCGACTGTGGTCTCATCGGGGCAAGGTTAAAATTCAAATTAAGTATAAGTCATTTTAGATAAAAGATATAATACGTAGATTAATTCCCAGCCGCGATATATCTATGTCGCAAAATGTACTGGTATAGTTCCCTTGCTTGGCGCCAAGCATATAAGGGTAGATCCAGCACTGGTTGGCATGGTGCCAGGAATATGTGACTGAGTGTGGTATCATGCCACATGTCTACGACGTGATACTGCAGTGTAGCAGCACTATATCTGATATAAGTAGATTTAGTTTCTAAATGACTGAAATACTGTCAGTGGGACGTTGAATCAAGCAAACTCTGATTAATATAAATCCTGACATAAAGTATTACCTAATTGAAAAACAAAAAACACGAGCTATTTAAGACACAGAGAGATCTTATATTAATGTATAATATGTTCATACATTAATTCTTTCCTAGAGAATTTTTTTATTTTAAACGAGAAATATACAATTACTCTTTCTTTACATATTGTCAAAATGCACCTTATAAAATTAAATAATAATACGCGGATTGTTGTGAAGCAGGCCAGGCATGTAGCACATGGCCAGATATTGTAGTTTGATATTTCAAAGATAGTGGTCCTCTGGTGTTTTCACATCTATTCAATATCAATTTCGAAAACAGCATATGCACATGACAACCTTTAAAATCCGTGTTTTAGATTAATATTGAATTATGTACATAAACCAATTTTATAATAATATATAAATCTGAACAGCATTTTTATATACCCCCAATATCGTCATAATACAGTGAAAAAAAATGTCTTTGAAAACTTGCTTTTCTGTCGGTAGCCCAATATCTAGATCTGATAATGGAATGGTATATTCGTCCTACTTTCTGACAACAAATCTATCAAACAGTTGATGTTTTTCTTTAGCTTTGATACTCATTTTTAACGTTGAAGCAAAACAGGTATGTGTATTAAGGATGGAGAATTGAGATAATGCATGCACAATATATATCATGTCTTAAGCAGGGTGTCTAAACGGGAAGGCCAAACTTTCAAAATCAATTGATGTGGTTTGATTTTGAATGTCTGTGAAAACAAATACACAAATACAATATAATTTCATTTTAGAGTCTAATCGAAATCATATTTGCGGTGAAGTTTATCTTCATCCTATTAAGATGAAAAAAAAAATTTATCAATGGACTGGCTAATTTATTTACGCAAAATAAGCTAGTTTCGATCAATTTGATTGGTAATAATTGAATGTTTATTTCATGACCGCATCATCATAAGCTGCTTGGTATAACTCGAGCGAGCTTTAATTTTATCTCATTAGCATGACGTGCATGTGATCCGGTTTCTTCTCGACTGATTTTTGAGTTTACCGTCGCTGCGACAGTATTTCGGCCATAAAGCGACGTCCAGCTAATTACAGGTGGAAGAAGACCCCGAATGCACTGAGACATCCGAGTAGAACCACCGACCTACCGCAAGCCAGCTTGAAGGCTTCCTCACATGAAAATCCAAATAACCCTGCTGGGACTCGAACCCACGCGATGAGGGGCAGAGTGAGTGTTTAAGTCACCGACTTTACCCTCTCGGCCACGGAGGCCCCCTCATCTCGATTGACATACACTGTTCGTATACATGAAATCATGAGATAAAAGCTGTCAACTTAGCATTACCAATGTAGTGGAATTTTCTTTATTCCTTGGACAGGGTTTAATGTTGCGTGAAGATTGTTTTGGTTTTGCGAAATCCCTTTTGGTGGTATACTTTAAGTGTATTCTTTTATGACTTGGCAATTGTAATGATACAAACAATGTTATGTTCAACAGAGTGAGGTGTATATATTTGAATTTAAACACACACACTCGCACACAATCCTCTTATTATGCTTAACTGCCAAAAATCATATTTTCAGTAGCACACGAATGCTCACGTCCGCCATTTCTTTCGTACAAAAACGCACAAGGGCAATGATTATACTGAGATAAATAAATAAAAAATTAGGAAACCAGGAATCTAAAACATATTTCTCAAAAACAATACGATATCTTTATTTTTCATTTTATTTTCTATTCTTCGGAAATTCTCCCCCCCCCTAGCACTTTTATTACCTGCGTCTACAGTACATGTCATTTATCTCCTTTTTCTCCTTTTATTACTCATATTATGTGAGGAAAATATATATTTTTACGCATATGCAACATTTTGGGATACAATCGGGATGTCAAGGATACATAAATAACATAATAGCAAACCTTTAGAAAGCCATCATCAAATAGACTAAATTATATCAATCGAAATTCATATACATTTAACCACAAATTACCTCATCATAAGATCAAAGAAACATCTAACATCTAACAGTATTAAAAGATATAATAATATGGGCATTTGGAACATCAATTTATACTGATTTTATAAAAAAAAAAAAGCGGTTATTTAAATAGTACAAACAAAAATGGGGAAAATGACAGAAATATCTAATTTTATTTCGGGTTTATGTATATCGATAAAATACAATCGGAACCAGAGACAAAGTTTCTTATTTGAGCGAAAGTATAAAATCATAATGTGTATAGTTTGTCCAGTCACCTTCTTTATTACTTATGAATTGATGTTCACCAGCTTCTTTATTGTAAATATTTCTATAATGACATATTTTAGTCTTATATTTCATCAATCTGGTTGTTATGCTTAAAATTGCATACAAATTTGCACATTACAAATACCGACAACTAACAATAAAACGAAGACGCCAAACATTCTCTTCATAGTTCCTAAAGATATTGTGTGATGTATATTTAAGCACAGCCAAATTACTTTAACACTGATTTCTTCTTTATCGTTTTCACATAATCATCGTCACAAAAAGAGACTACGCAAATTCATATCGCTTTATATGTCTTTGTCTAACCACAAAGTACAACAGAGTGGATCAAGATACAACTTAAAAGTTATTCCATCTGAAAATGTACTTTCAACGAAACACAATCCTCTTCGATTATTGAGTCTATAGGCCCAAATGGCGAATAAAAACGCCCACTATTAGAAATGTGCTGTAAATATTTAATAACCAGAGAATTCCCTGACATATTGAATATGTCGACCTGTATATAACTTTCAACAAGAGTGCCAGTGATGCCACAATATACGCCGCCACAAAATATAAAGACCAAGAGGGGTCTTTTAATTATTGCTTTTAACATTTCTGTAAGCATAACCTCATAATGAAGTCTATAAGACCAATTAATTTAGCTGAACAGAGATAGAACCCTAAAAATGCTTCCAATATGACAGTAGGTCAAATAGCAGTATCAATTTGAATCCTTTTTTCTTTCTCCCCATAACTCTTGCAAAAATCACTGTACCAGAAAACCCTTGCCTTATGCACTTTTACCTGTTTAGAAACTTGAGTTGTGTTTTAAAGAGCCTTTAAATAACTATTGCAAATATTGATGAACATCAAAGCCCCTGCTTTGTGCATATTTACCCAGTATAGTAATGACATTGCCCAAGTTTTGAAAAGATTAGGTCAGAAACATACAAGAAATTGCATTCCCAAAGCTGAAATATCAATCAGCTAAAAAGACTAAGTTTCAGGGGACACAAATCTTGCAAAAATTAATGTACCGAAAAATCACCACTTCATGCACATCTACCCATTATAGTAATGATATTGACCAAGTTTTGAAATATTCATTCAGAAATGTAGGAGGAGTTGCGTTCACAAGGCTGCAATATCAATCAGCTACAGAGACTAAGTTTCAAGGTACACAAATCTTGTAAAAATCAATGAACCATTAAATCGCCACTTCATGCACATTTACCCATTAAAGTAATGACATTGACCAAGTTATAAAAAGATTCATTCAGAAATGTAGGAGGAGTTGCGTTCCCAAGGCTGCAATATCATTCAGCTACAGAGACTAAGTTTCAAGGGACACAAACCTTGTAAAAATCAATGAACCGGAAAATCACCACTTCATGCACATCTACCCATTATAGTAATGATATTGACCAAGTTTTGAAAAGATTCATTCAGAAATGTAGGAGGAGTTACGTTCACAAGGCTGCAATATCATTCAGCTACAGAGACTAAGTTTCAAGGGACACAAACCTTGTAAAAATCAATGAACCGGAAAATCACCACTTCATGCACATCTACCCATTATAGTAATGATATTGACCAAGTTTTGAAAAGATTCATTCAGAAATGTAGGAGGAGTTGCATTCACAAGGCTGCAATATCATTCAACTACAGAGACTAAGTTTCAAAGGGACACAAATCTTGTAAAAATCAATGAACCATAAAATCACCACTTCATGCACATCAACCCATTATAGTAATGATATTGACCAAGTTTTGAAAAGATTCATTCAGAAATGTAGGAGGAGTTGATTCACAAGGCTGCAATATCATTCACTACAGAGACTAAGTTTCAAAGGGACACAAATCTTGTAAAAATCAATGAACCGGAAAATCGCCACTTCATGCAAATCTACCCATTATAGTAATGACACTGACCAAGTTTTGAAAAGATTCATTCAGAAATGTAGGAGGAGTTGCGTTCACAAGGCTGCAATATCATTCAGCTACAGAGACTAAGTTTCAAAGGGACACAAATCTTGTAAAATCAATGAACCGGAAAATCGCCACTTCATGCACATCTACCCATTATAGTTATGACACTGACCAAGTTTTGAAAAGATTCATTCAGAAATATAGGAGGAGTTGCGTTCACAAGGCTGCAATATCATTCAGCTACAGAGACTAAGTTTCAAAGGGACACAAATCTTGTAAAAATCAATGAACCGGAAAATCGCCACTTCATGCACATCTACCCATTATAGTAATGATATTGACCAAGTTTTGAAAAGATTCATTCAGAAATGTAGGAGGAGTTGCGTTCACAAGGCTGCAATATCATTCAGCTACAGAGACTAAGTTTCAAAGGGACACAAATCTTGTAAAAATCAATGAACCGGAAAATCGCCACTTCATGCACATCTACCCATTATAGTAATGACATTGACCAAGTTTTGAAAAGATTCATTCAGAAACGTAGGAGGAGTTGCGTTTACAAGATATGGACGTACGAACGTACGGACGGACGGACAGACGGAGAAGATGACGCCAATATACGACCGCCTCCGGCGGCGTATAAAAATTGTATTATTTAATGACATAAGAGGCATAAAATTATTGGGCGCGCTACAGCACTTACATCTAAATATCAAATTATAATGATGCGTTTTAACTTTTCTTCAACTCAATTTTGTCTTATGGTTCTTATTTATTTGGAACAGAAAAAAAAATGATGATATAAGTATAAACGTCAGAGTTCCACATGCTAATTCAGTATTCAGCAAACCTTTGTTTCGGAATCATGAAGTAAGGATCCACTTTCAGGTCCTTCTTACATACTTTCCCTCATGTTCAGCACACAATGATAGGAATTTCTCCCATGAAAGTAAACTCCATTCTACATATCACGGGATTGTTTAGCGTATAAGAGAAATAGCCAACAGAAAAACCTTAATTTTGGTTTGTTACTTTAACCATTTTATCAATATTTACACTATACAAAAGTATATACTGAACCAAAAAAGAACTTTCTTTGGGGTTTAAATAAATATTCAGTTGTCTAAAATGTACAATTGAAATATTTTAAGGTTATGGATATATAAAACATATATTTTTTTATAGTAAAACTCATGTTTTTGATAATCTGGTCATTAATTTGAATTATCAATTCAATTTATAAGCCTCATAGGGATAAAATCAAAATTCAGAAATAAGAAGTCACATTTTTTACAATGTTGATTTTTTTTCATTGTATGTCAATGCTTTGAAAATTTTATGCATAATGATTTTTCATTTTGGTTAAAAAATGTATTTCTTAAAATCTCAAACTGAGATTTTTTATTTTGAGATTTTTGTATAAAACAAATGGTTTAGGTATGTAATAGGGTGTTGTCAAATTTCAAGTCAATTGGACAAGTATTACAGAAGTTATGGTCATTTCAATTTCGAGACACATAGAAAACTCATAGGAAACGAATGTTTCTTTTTGGTTGAGTATATGTTTCGAAATATAGAGCTCTTAGTTGTCCCTTTATTCTCAGATAACAATGCGGAGATGAAATAACAAACAATATAATTACGCACAGGCGAGGACAGGTGTATCTTTAGCATGCTATTTTTATTAAATGGTAAGACCCAATTTAAAAAATATTTGATATTCAGGATATACTTATGTGTGTACTTTAAAATGTCAAGTTGTTTTAATATGCTGATGTTTTAGTTACTTAAGCGGCGATAGATAATGAAAAAAACTTGACAGCACGATGTGCTGATATCTTAACTTGACAGCACGATGTGTTGATATCTAAACTTGACAGCACGATGTGCTGATATCTTAACTTGACAGCACGATGTGCTGATATCTTAACTTGACAGCACGATGTGCTGATATCTTAACTTGACAGCACGATGTGCTGATATCTAAACTTGACAGCACGATGTGCTGATATCTAAACTTGACGGTCTGTGAAAAAATGCAATATTATGAAAGCGATGATTATTTCATGGATTATTTTTATGAATGGTTTAAATACCACAGATTCTTCCGGGGGTCACACTAGATGGTAGACTTACCAAGAAGACAAGTAAATTAACTGAATATTTTATCTATGCAGTGTTTGACATCTGTTTTGTTGTGTTTGCAGCTTGTGAGTCAATCCAAGGATAATCGGTTTAAGGTTTTTGCACAAAATGCTATCTACATTATCATGCATGAGATTGGTGTAAAGTGAATGTCTATGAAGTTCATAATTTGGCTTTTCATTCTAAATAAAGCAATGGGTTTTAAAAAGGATATGTTAGACTTACTTTAAATGTTTGCTGCAGTAATTCTAGTATTCATTATTCTAACTGGCAAAATGGATCTTAATTCTGTATATTGTATTCCCCGGAGTTGATATGAACTATCACTAGTAAAATATGTTATTCTTAATCGCTAGCATACTATTTGTTCTAGGAAAAACGTATTTGTCTTTACCATGGTACAACTTCGAATCAAGCTTATTTATATTCATTAAAATATTTCTCAAATGGTGCAAACATGTTTTAAAACATTACGAAAAATCCTACTAAAGACAACGTTTAAAATTAAAATGACGTTTTCATATGCCACATAAAAATGGGTATAATATGACTTGTATAATATGACTTGTATTATAAAACTTGTATGACTTGTACAACGTTAACGAGTATAATTACAAAAACCTTGTATATGAAAATCCGAAGGCACCTAAATATAATGCAGATCCATGATGATATACGCTTCAAAAGTCATGAACAATTGATGATGTCACCGAAACTGACTCAATATAATGTTTTGTTTTGAAGAGGGGCCCTTTATTTACCTTTCTAAAAAGTGGGTTTCTTGAAAAAGTAGTTATATGCCTAAACCTTTGACAGAAAGTTTTTCTTTAGCATTTCTCAAGCAAACCCAAAACAGCTTCCTCAAATAAACCGATATACGTTGTCGTGTGGAAGAGAGATTGAAAAGTCAGTAAAAGTACTTATATAACATACTTGTGTTTTGACTTGATGGGCAAGTACTCAATTAACGACCTTCAGTTCCCGATCAATGTTTTCCATTTCAGTGGTCCAAAAGCGTGTATTCGATACAATAAATTATGCTATTCAAACTTTTTTTAAGGAGATTGTGATTGCACAAAGACCAATAAAATGAATTTCAAAAAAAAAAAATCAAAATGAACTTGAGACTCTATGTACTCAAGTTGATCCGAATGACAGGATCGTTTACCTAAATATCTAAATGTTTTTACCTTACACTTTACGAGTATGTTTGTATTTCTATCGGCTCACATTGTTGTCAGATAAAACAATAATGCGTTATTGATAAGCTGAATTAAATTCGAACATTTTAATTTCCGTTTTCTCTTTTTATAAAAGAGAAAGGAAAGTGCAGAAATTAAAAAAAAAAGTTCTGCTTTTCAAACACACTTAGGCAGAAAAATATCTGAATTGCTATTTCCGAAAACTGATATTTTCAACGGAAGTCATTTTAGCTTGATAATTATGGGATAAAGTGAAACATTTGATGAAAAAAAAAGATCTAAACAAGTCACCCAGTATTGTTTTGGTTATATGATAAAAGTTTATTGCATGAATATATCCATTTAGATATTAGCTCGCGGGAAAACAGCAGTTATATATAATGATACCAAATACTGCATTTCTGAAGAAATTATGGACGTGACAATGCGAGTATGAAAACCAAACCGGGAAAGTGCATGCAAATTCCCGGATGAATTAAAGGTAGATATCGTTTTTGAGAATGACGGGTTTTTTTAGATGAGATATCGTGAAAATTAGACCCAACACGCGAATGAGTATGACATTTATCACGCAAGTAGTTCTACTGTAGTTTTGATATTCCATTGAAATATTTTTATTGGTAAGTTATATCGACGGCTCATAGATTAATGCTGAATAATTTATGAACGAAAACGATATTGGTTTTACATATTAAACATAATACCCGTTGTCTTAATTAAGATGTACAATGTGTAAAACTTGATTACACATGATACCAGGTTATTATGTACCGTTGTAGTGGTAATAATTTTTTTCTTCATTTTTCTTTGTCTTTCAACACCACCGGCCTTGAACCCTCTTCATTTAGAACAAGAAAAGATTTAAACAACATGTTTTAAAGAACGACTTACAATAAGCATACTATCCCCCTCTCTTTTCTACTGTTCTGACCTTATCATCTAACCTGTCTATGCACAGGACCCTTAGTCAACAAATAAAATAAAAAAAATAAGTAAAAAAAATAAAAAAAATAAGTAAAATAAATAAATAAATAAAATTAATTCGACCTATCTATATATTATTATAGAGATTTCGATTTTTTTAACTGAATATCAGGGTCCTGTGGTCTATGATTTAAAAAGGATGCAAATACAAATTAACAAACGCAAAATAATAAATGTATTAAAATAGTATTTAAAACATACTATTTGTATATATATAAAACCTAAATTTAAACAAAAAGAATAAAAAAGACCAAAGCTAGAATAGAACTCATGACCCCTTGCAGGGAAAAAATACTTAGCGGGCGCTCTTACCGTTTGCGCTTATTCCACCACCGTAAGCCTAAGGGTCAAATAAGTTTTTTTATAGGTAATTAACTGTACCTCAACAGCGCAGCACTACGCAGTTCGATAGTTCACATTTCACTAATTTACTGCATTAACTACACCAAACGTTCTTCATATTACGGTTACATATTAATAAGATAAACTTTACGCATTACTTATCCCATACATCATGTAATAATTAAACAACCATGTATAATTACAAGCTCAATACAGAAGATATGAAATGTGCTACAAGTGAAGTAGGTCATGACATCATTAAAATACAAACATCTACTAACTAATTACTTATTAGGTATTATCAATCACACGTGTAACTACCGAAAACAAACACAAATGACGTATTTGATACCCCAAAACAATCACATAGTAAATTATGGGTCACTGGAAATTATTACAATCACAGCTTTACATTCGACTGCAATACTAATTTGCACATGCGCCAACGGAAGTGAAAACCCATTTAATTGGACGTACTAATATATACACATGACCTAATAACAATAATACATATATACAGTACTGAATACCGTCCAGAAAACTCGTAATAACCAGTATTGATTCATTTACCCATTATTGATGTCATGAGCTCTTCATTTTTTTTTTCTGTGACAATGCAATAGACGGGGGAATTAGAAACGTTGTGGTGGAATGAATGAAACATTTATGAACCACACTGTGACTTTGCCATAATATGCATGAAACACCAGAATGTTGGTTGCAACGCCGTTATTAACTATTATGCAACTTTAAATAGCAGTAAATTGATTTAATAACAATTATAATATGCGAGATTGAAACTTACTGAAAACATATGGACTGATTCGGGGTTATACGTCATCTCTGTAAACGACACAGAACGATTTCATATATGGGGATCTGGGTAGAAAACCTATTATACAACATAGATTACTTCATATAATCAAATACTGGATAAAAAAAATGCTAAGTAAAGAAAATAAATATAAAAATCCTGTTTACAACATGATGATTATTGATGCGGATTCTTATTCAAACAAACATAATTGGGCTTCATTTATAAGACAACTACTATGTGACTTAAGTTTAAATGAAAGGTGGATTTTTCAAACTGTAGGGAATCCAAACAATTTTTATTATTAGCCAAACAAAGATTACATGACCAGGTCATTCAATCATGGAATTCAAGATCTTTATTATATAAAAACATTTGAAACTTTGATTTCCACTCGTATAGTGCTAATATTCATATCTTAAAATACGGAAATGCATTTATCAAATTACGTATTTCTTCTCATCGGTTAGAAATAGAAGCAACCAAATAAAACACCAATAAAAGAAAGATAAAAAAATTTTGTAATGAATGTAAGATATATAATGACTTAAGAAATAAGTACATAGCAAAATAGTTTACATCTAGACCAAATATGAAAAAAAACCCCGTTAAATTAATAAATTCAAACAGTGAAGTTTCTCAAAAGAGATTAGTAATGTACATATACTATGATTTTTAAATCAGAAACGAAACTCTCTACTTTGTCTCTAAAATATATCAGAAAAATACTATGCTTATTTATTATCTAATCATTTTCTCTATGTAGTTTTCTATTGCGTTATCATCTCTCTCTCTCTCTCTCTCTCATACGATTTGAATATAAACAAGCCATCCTTAAAGTTTCGCTTACGAAAAAACTAAGAATGTTTTGTTGAATGTAAACAAATTGCTATTATTTTTGTCAGTTACAAAACATCTTGATGTATTTCACTTTCTGTAAAAGTCTGTTTTATTGTATAATATTTTTGTAAGTATTTTGTATTTACGTACAATTCGTAATGTTATGTTTTCGAGGTTTTGTCTATTTCTTTCATGAATTATATATTTTTTATTATTATAAGGAATAAAAATTATACCTTCGCCGTTGATCTTCATTTTTCCAAACTTTTAATAGCGTATTAATTTTGATTACAAAATCTTGGCTACATAACCAGTTTCAAAACTTTATTTATAAAAGGATATGTATATGTGATTGCAAAAATGTAAACGTCTTGCCATTATATTATAAGGAAACAATATACCTCATGGGCCTACAGGCCTCTGGACTGAAAATAGCTATCTATCTATCTATCTATCTATCTATCTATCTATCTATCTATCTATTTATCTAGTTCTATTTGTGAAGAAAATATGTGTTTTTTATATTTTTTTTTATTTAATTTTATTTACACATTTCTGAAATAAAATCGGATTTTCAAGGTTGCATTTTGCTTCTCCTCATAATAAAATCATAGTAAACCACTTGAACAAAAAAGAGCATGTCAAAAGAAAATCTTTTTCAGGATTTATGTATGTCAGTGAAAAAATATCAGATCGAGGTTTGTCGACTTGTCAGGCAACTTTTCATATTTTGTATATGTTGTTATGGTAAAAGTTATGAGAAAATTAACAAATACATTACATACTGACAATTAAACATAACCGTCGTTCCTGCGCTGACAACAAACTACATGACCTGTAAATAAACACATTTTCTGGTTCCTAAATATAAAATGAAAGTGTCAGAATTCCGTTTATACTGGTTTCTTCTGTATATTTCCACACAATAGATTACACATACGAGATCAGTTCATTTGATATGTCTTTGTTTACCCACACAGGACAATTATATAGACCAAGACATAACTGGAAGTTATTCCGTTTCAAAATAGTTATTTAGTGAAGCACATTTATTCTTCCGTTATTGGGTTAAAAGACCCGTTGGGACAAATATCCAAATGACGATGTCAAAAAAATCCCTCTTTTAGAGTAAGGTTGTAGACATTTAATAACCAGTGAATTCCCCGACGTATGTCGGCCTATTTATAACTAATTGTTATAATGCACAGTGGAGCGGTGGAAACGATGTGAACTTTCTTGAAGAGATACATAAGGGGCAAATAAAGCAGCAGCGAATCGCAGATTTAATTACATGGCAGTGATACAGTATTCAGTGTATCAAATTATTAATAACGCTATCATAAAGATCAAAGTTTAACATGTTATTAGAATAGACGTTTATTTGGGGTTCACGAGAAAGACGCCACTTTCCTGTGATGGGGACAAACTATCTTAGATTTTGAACACAAAAAGGTCCTATGAGAGAACAAACATATATTGAAAATGAACAATTTCTAGACGGAGTAGCATGTTAGGATGAAAGATAGTCTAGAGATAGTCTACAGAAGTTGATATTTCCCATAGCTAAAATATTATGTGAAAGGATCTACGAGCTGCCAAATTAAAAATATTACCATGTATTTTCGTAGCTTTGATTCGTGCGAAAAGATATTATTACATCCTGTTTATTCTAGTATTCAGACACTGATTCAAATTAAATATCTTTTTTAAGAATATTTTTTATGCCCCCGAAGGTGGGCATATAGTAAATGAACCGTCCGTCCGTCTGTCTGTCCGTCTGGATTTCGTTCCGCTCAATAACTCTGACATTATTGGATGGATTTTGAAATTACTTGGCAAAAATATTCACCATCATGAGACGATGTGTTGCGCACAATCCCCCGGTCTATGGCTTCAAGGCCAAGGTCACACTTATAATTTAAATGTCGAAAATGGGGTCTTTTTGTATCTGCTGTATAACTCTGACGTTCCCTGATGAATTTTGAAATTACTTGGCAGAAATGCTAACCACCATAAGGCATTATTTTGCACGATTCTCCAGGTCTGTAGCACCAAGGACAAGATTAACTAAGATTCAAAGGTCAGAAATGGGGTCTTTTTTGTGTCTGTTCTATAACTCTGACATTCCTTGATGGGTTTTTGAATTACAGTAAATGTTCACCATCATGAAGCAATATGTCGTGCAATCCCAGGTCTGTAGTTCCAAGGTCAAGGTCACATTTAGAGTTCAAAGGGTTTGTTTATTGTGTCTGCTCCATAAATTTGTCACTCCTCAATAGTTTTTTTTTTTACGTAAATGTGCACCGTAATGATACAATGTGTTGTGTACAATACCCGGGTTCATAGCTGAAAGGTCATGGTTACACTAAGAGGACAAGTGTCATAAGCCCTGATTGTGCATTGGTTTGCCCTTCGTCCGCCTGTCCAGATATCGGGATGCTGTGATTACTTAAAACCATATCATAAGCTAGCTCAGTAAAACTTGGTATATAAAGGCAATATGGAGATTAATTAATGCACCTCACTTTGATATTTTTCTTGGATAAAAACACTGGTTGCTATAGTAATGGAAATAATCAAAATATGCACGATCAGTAAGGGACTTATGTACAATTGTGCATATGATTCTAGCTATTGTGCATTTCGTATATGCATAATGCTGTAGTGATTTCACTGTTAAAAATGTCAGGGAAAAGTCAAAAGAAATGTCAGAAATTTTTCACAAAACCATGAATATGCACTTCGGGGGCATTCGTCACATCCTAAGCCATTATTTTATTTCAATTCAGGTAACCAAATTATTGGATGCATTAGGATTTTTATACTGCGAGGGCCATGAAACGAAATTTAAAAGAATCTTGTCATTCCCTTCTTCCTTTTTAAAGGCATATGCTCCATTACAATTTTTTTACTTCATAGACAAAAAGGAAAATTAAAACTAGCCATGATAATTTTCTTAAACTTTGCATGATAATATAGAATATCGCTAGAAACAAAGTTATGGGATTAAAATTTGGGTCTCCGTTCCACTTTTTGGGTTATCTGCCCCTGAATGTGATTTGTTTAGAATCCATCATTGTTTAGCATATATCATGCAGAGAAGCAATGCGCAAGTGATGAATAGATTTATGTCTTAATGAAAATAAACATGTATTTAGTGTGAAAAGACATTAAAATTTTAATGTAGATAAAAGGTCATTTTTAGACAAAATTTAGTATAGTTATAAACATGGTTATTACCTAAATAGATGACTATATATATTGCATGAACACCATAGGAAAAATGCAAGGGGTCACAAGATAACCACATAGAAGACACATTGATAAACTTTTCTCCCTTCAACTATATAGTGTTTATTTGTGTTTGCGGCTCATGGATCAATGTAAATGTTTGCCCGTTCCCTGCATAATCATATCATGAGGCTTGCATAAGCCACATAAAGTGATAGGTTTTTTAAAACATAATTGGATCATGATTGTGGGGCTATGCTATTTATGGAGAAATGTCAAATCTATATTAAAAGGTTTGCTTCAGTAATTCTCTGCATAGTTAAACGGACCCTGAGTCTGAACACCTAATTACCTCGACTATTTTTATCTTATTAACATGACATGCATGTGATTCGGGCTCCTCTCGTCTATCATTCACAGGTCGTATACATGTACATGAAATCACGAGAAAATAGCTGTCAACTTAGCATTACCAATTTAGTTGAATTTTCCTATTCCTTGACTTACTTTAAATATTTACTGCAGCCATTCCAGTATTTATATTTTAACTGGTAAAACTGATCTTAATTATTTTATTCCGGAACTGATATGAACTGTTATTCTTAACCGCTAGCATACCACTTGTTCCACGAAAAATCTATTATTCTTAAGCACCATTCAACATTATGTTTGCTTAAAGGTATACATGCACAATGCAATTATTTTCTATATAGACAAAGAAGGAAAATGAAAACTAGCCATTATAATTTTCTAAAACTTTGCATGATAAAAAAACTACTAAAACTACTTTATGGGGGTAAAATATACTTTTGATTTATCTGCCCATGAAAGTGAATTATTTGCTCTTTTATGTAATTTTCAAGGATAGATAACTCAAAATCAAGCTTATTAATACCTAATGTCATTACACATTATTGTTTGTTGTTTCATTTCCAGCCATTCTGCAAAATTAAAAACAATTTTGTGTAATAGATTTTTCGCAATGCTTCAGCAAAAAAAAAAAAATACTGCTTTCCTCGATAAACAAAAGAAATTTTCTAATATTCGTGCATGCGACTATAATAAAAATATGTTGCATAGAATTTCTAAAACGTTTACACAGTGACAAAAAATACTGTACTAATATCGAGTTGACATTAAAACAAGTGTTGCTAGCCCATAATATTAAGTAATCTACTCTTGAACATGACTGAAAAGAGCATAAAAAAGCTCATTTTCAGGGGCAGATAACTCAAAAAGTAGGACGGAGATCCTAAATCTTATTCCAATAACTTTTTTTTCTAATATAATTTTCTATAACCATGCAAAGTTTTAGAAAATTATCATGGCTAGTTTTATTTGTTCTTCTTTGCCTTTATAGGAAATTATTCATTTTGTACGTATGTCTTTAAGCACAACT
Organism: Solen grandis; assembly: GCA_021229015.1. NCBI lineage: Eukaryota > Metazoa > Mollusca > Bivalvia > Adapedonta > Solenidae > Solen > Solen grandis. The sequence continues at coordinate 67,447,977 of CM037783.1, read as the reverse complement.
TCGAATAAAGCTTATTCATATTCAACAGAATATTTCTTAAATGGTGCAAAAATGTTTTAAAACATTTAAACAGCGATAAATCCTAGCCTGTATAATATGTCTTGGACAATTATATCGAGCATAACTACCAAAACAGTGCATATGAATATCCGAAGTCACGTAAAGATGATAAAGATTCATGATACGTCATGAACAATTATTATTATCAAAATCCAGTGTTTTGTTTTGAAGAGGATCTATATTCACATATTAAAAAAATGTTTCTTGAGAGAGTGGTTCCATGTATAAACCTTTGACATTTTTTTTTTCAAAACCGCTTTCGCATTTCAACAGAGATACGTTGTCGTGTGGAAGTGAAACATGCTGACTGAAAAGTCAGTAAAAGTACTTAAAACACACTTTTGTCTTGACTTGATAGTCGTCAACTCATGACCATCCGTTCCCGATCAAAGTTTTCCAGTTCAGTTGCCTCAAAGCGTGTTTTCGATACAATACATTCAAAAGTTGAACTTTTGACCAAGTTGTGACTGTACAAAGATCAAATAAAATGAATTCTCGCAAAGTTGATTTACCTAAAAATGAGCTTTAAACTCTATTTACTCAAGTTGGTCAGAGTGACAAGATCGTTTACATTAATATCTAAATGTTTTCTACCTTTCGATTATGATTGTATTTCACATTGTTGTCAGATAAAATAATAATGCCTTATTGATAAGCTGAATTAAATTAAAACATTTTAATTTCCGCTTTCCCTGTTTATAAAAGAGAAAAGTAAGCGGAGTGAAACCAGAATCAAAAGATCTGCTTTTCAAAGGCTATTTCCGAAAAGTGATATGTGCAACGGAAGTCATTAAACCAAGATAATCAGAGGATAGAATGGAACATTTGATGACAAATGTCTAAACAAGTCACCCAGTATTTTTTTTTTTTTTTTTTTTTGGTTATATGATAAATTAATGCATGAATATGTCCATTTAGATATTAGCTCGCCGAAAACAGAATTAATGTCTAAATATACAAAATACGCATTCCGAAAAAAATATGGACGCGACAATGCGAGTATGAAACCCTCATCGGGAAAATGCATGCAAATTTCCGGATGAAGTAAAGGTAGATATACGTTTTTAAGATATGGATTGTCATGAAAATTAAACTAAATACATGAATGAGCATAACATGTATCACGTAACGTCGGTCTGCTATAGTCTTGATATTCCAATGAAATATTTTTTATTAGTATGTTATATCGACGGTTCATAAATCATGGCTGGATATATAATGAACAAAAACGATATTGGTTTTGCAGATTAAACATATTACCCGTTGTTTTAATTAAGATCTTCAGTGTGTAATACAAGATTACACACGATACCAGGCTAATATGTAGCATTGTAGTGGTGATAAATAGTTAAAATATTTATTCATTTTTCAGTTGTCTTTCAATACGGCCTTGAACCCTTTATATTTATGAAAAATCGCAGTCACTATTAACTATTGATGTGATTATCTGTTCATTTTCTTTTCTGTGAAAATGCAATAAACGGGGATATTAGAAACGTAACCTACACAGTATCTTTGTCATTATAGGCATGAAACACTAGAATAATGTTTGCAACGCCGTTATTAACCAATACACACACTTAAACAGGGTTACTTGGTTTTATAAACTTTTACAATATGTGTTATTATTGAAACTTACTGGGAACATATTGACTGATTCTTCAGTAGACCTGTAACAAGGATTCTTCATTTTCTTATTCCCATTATTACCATAGTAAATGCTCTCACTATTTAGAACAACTTTCATACTGTGACAAAAACGTATTCGGATTTATAAGTCATCTCTGTGACAGTTCTAGTTCTTTTGTGAAGAAAATATCGTTTTTTGATCTAATTTTATTTACACATTTCTGAAATAAAGTCGGATTATCAAGAGTACATTTTGTTTCTCCTCATAAAAAGATAATAGGAAACCACTTGAACAAGAATAAGCATGTTAAAAAAAGAAAATCTTATTCAGAATTTATCTATATCAATGAATGAATATCAGACCGAGGTTTATCGATATATCAGGCAACTTTTCATATATATTGTATATGTTGTTATGATTAAAGTTATCAGCAAATTAACAAAAATATTACAATTTACTGACAATTAAACCTAACTGCCGTTCCTGCTTTGATAACAAACTACATAACCTGTTGATGAGCAAAGTTTTTGGTTCCTAATTATGTTATGAAATGAAAGTGTCAAATTTCCGTTTTCACCGTGTGTTTTTTCTGTATCTTTCTACACAATAATCGTCACATAAAGAGATTGCACATACGAGATCAGTTCATTTGATATGACTTCGTTTATCCACAAAGGACAACAATATGGATCAAGACACAATTAGAAGTTATTTCATTTCAAAATATTCATTAAGTGAAACACATTTCTTTTTCAGTTAGTGGGTTAAAATGTCCTTTGAGACAAATATCCAAATGACGATGGCAAAAAAGCCCTCTTTAAGAGTCACGTTGTAGACATTTTATAACCAGTAAATTCCCTGGCATTTGTCGGCCTGTTTATAACTAATTGTATGTTTTAATGCACAGTGGAGCGATGAAAACGACGTGAACTTTATTGAAGAGATACATAAGGGGCAAATAAAGCAGCAGCGTTTCGATAATTTAATTACATGGCAGTGATACAGTATATCTTTATTAATTAAGTATGGACAAATTATTAATGATCAAAGTTTAACATGTTATTAGAATAGATATTTATTTGGAGTTCACGAAAAAGGCACCGCTTTCCTGTAATGGGGGCATTCTGTCTTATATTTGGAATATTAAAAGGTCCTATGAGAAATCAAACATATATTGAAAATGAACAATTTCTAGACGGAGGAGCATGTAAGGATGAAAGATAGTCTAGAGATACTCTAAAGTAGTTGATAGTTTCCAATGGCTAAAATGTGATGTGAAAGGATCTACGAACTGTCAAATCAAAAATATTACCATGTTTTTTCGTAGCTTTGAATCATACGAAAGATGAGTCTCACTAGAATGCATATATATATGTACAGATATCATTTCAATTGTTTCATCTTACGCTGAAAACGTGTTATGATAATATTATTTTCGTAAAACAATATATCGTCCATTGAAATCCAGAAGGGGCTATCAGCATATGTAAAAAGAAGGCTGATAGCCCCTTCTGGCTTTCAATGGACGATATGTTCCTTCGTGTACAGTGTTAAAGTATGCCTACTAATCATCAAATAATAATCCTCCGATATTCTAAAATGTTGGATGTAGATAATTCATTTTATGAGTGTAAATAAGAAAAAGAATGTTTTCTATTCTGATAACTTTGGTTGAAATTATATATCTCATACTTATCAGAATCTCTCTGTTGTAAATAACGCTAACCAATAGCTCAGTGTCAAATGCATAAGAGTGTTGGATTTTATAGTTTATAGTTCTACTATCCTTGATGCACTTATTACTGACAATCATAGCACATGAATCTAATATATTCCTAAGTAACAGGGTCGAATTCCACCAACAATTTTTAGCGCTACGTAAAGCTTAAATACTTAAAGGCGAATTTCATTAGCCTTGTTTCTCTAATAAAATACTCAAATATTTCACTTCTTAACATTTTTTGTTAGTTATTAAGGTCATATCATATTTACCTATACATACTGTACTTCATAGCTGGAATGAAATATGTTTAGACTACACGACTTACCTAGACTAGGAATATATAATATTAAAATACATGTCCATATATCTGTGAATTATTATTAGTGTTGTTGTTTGTTAAGTCGATTTAAATTGAAAACCAACTGATTTTTATATTGAATATGATTGACACATTTCATAATCATAACTGATTCATATTTTATATTAACACAACACAAGAGTGATAATAAGAAATAATTTGCCTAGGTAATTGTTTAACACCATGGATAATTGAATCCTAGATAACACTTTACCCCTAACTGAAATTCGCATTACGTAAAAAGCCATACTCCTGAATGTGAATGTATACTAAATATATCTATACTCCATTTGTGAATATTGTTTGGGTCGGCTTTTTCTAGCATTATCGAGATATAACACTGATCACTCAGTCAAACAGTATGCCTGAACACCCGAGTAAATTTTAATAGATGCCTGCTGAAAAAAAACACAATTAGAAGATAGATGATTATATCACCAACATAGACAAAAACTGTCACGATGAGACGGTGTTGGGCCTATATGTTACCTAAACATAAACATATTATGAAAAATTAATTTAATAAAGCTAATGCAGAGTAAAACAATGTCAAAATAAATTCTGTTACATTATATTTTATTTTTCTGTTACATTATATTTTAATTCTATACAATCTAAATCGAAATCATTAATATAACAAATGTTGTGTCCACGCGGGTGTCGATAAAAATACGCATTTTTTATTTACGACTTCAAATGAGATATTTGTTATTCCATCAAAACTACCAATAAATTAATACCCTAAGCTACTGTGTATTCCGCCAAAACATTATTTTACTGATGATAATGCACGTCTGCACTAGTTTTCTATACGCAGGACAACTTACAAAGTTTAAGCTACCGATGTTAATTTATTATCATGCACACAAATCAGTTTGTTAATTTGTAATCTATGTGAGTTGAGCTGAATGTCATTGTTATCTACCCATTTGCCTAATTAAATTAGTTTTGACTGAAGTAAATAAAAATACCCACCCCCAATAAAGTTTATTACCATTCTGTTCTTGCCAATATATTAAGTCATATGTATACTATGAAATTATGGTTATTGAGACGACATTTACAACTGCAATATTTTGAAAGCTATCAAAATTGGTTTTAATCTTAGAATTCACTTCTTATATGAGAGTATGCCCTGAACTGAACAATTTATCTCCAACGCTAAAAAACGAAATAATCTTAATACGTGATAACAGCACTGAACAGACATTTACAGAGCAAAATCAATATTTACTTTTCTGAACATTTGAGCAATAAAAATGATAAGTATATATCACACAGGCGGATTCCCCTCCCCCTAAAACTATAGATGAATGTAGACACACAACTAAAAATTAACTCACCAGAATGCACCATTTCACACATTTAAATTAAATCATTTCACGGGGGAGTTCCCAAATATTCTCAGTCAAACCAGAACTACACCCTTCTCGCCGCTATACGGCACCGGGCAAAGCGGCAAGCTTCTTGCATTGCCATTGCCTATCATTTAATATAGCTGTCCCCCTAATCTGAATTCCTGGAACCAGCCCTGTAAACAGAACAGACAAACAGATTCCTTGTAAACAAAAGCTATCTTAGTCACTATAACAGACATAACAAATGTGGAGACATTAAATCAAATCCAAAATCTTTCTATTGTTCATTGTAATATCTGAAGCATTAAAATCAAACTTGATTATATTTCTCAATTTCTCTCTGATTTAATGTTATATGTTTCACTGAAACACATTGATAACAATATTCCTGTTAGTTCTCTTATATTAACATTTTGATACAATATGCAGAAAAGACAGAAAATGCTATGGTGGTGATTTATTAATATATATCATAAAAATATTATACAACAAGTATATAGATTGTTCTCTATATAGTAACTGAGTAATGCGCATGACAAAAAAACAACAACATTAAACATTAATGGAGCTAATTTAAAGAACGAGAGAGTTCTGTTTCATAATCATTACACTTCTGCTACTCACTATCTATTTATATTTTAAGTTTCAAATCAATACATTGAAAAGTGCAGCAGTTATGTTCTTGACAAAAATTCATATATAAATTAAAAAGAGATAATCAGAATATCAGACTAGACAGAGTTTTGGTTCTTGGTTACTGCATTGATCTTATTATGCTTCAAGTTTCAAGTCCTTACGGTCTTTTGTTTATCAGTTTTGCTCCCAATAGAATGTTATATAAAAAAAATATAAACTGAGATAATCAAAAACCAGACTTCGAAGAGTTATGGTTCTTAGTCACTGCACTATTCCTAGTTGTCATCTATTTATATATGAAGTTTCAAGGCTATACTTTTCAAGTATATAGTAAATAAATATTCTAAGGACACACATTCATTGTAAAAATATACAAAAGGAAATAGTTCAAAAACTGATCCATATAAAGTTACGGTTCTTGGTATTGCAATTTTCAATCTCACAATTTATTTGTATTCTGGGTTTCAAGTCAATACTTTCTATTGTTTATGAGTTATGCTCCCGACAAAAAAAGACAAAAAGAGGAGATAATTCTAAACAAGGACCAGATGGAGAGTTATGGTTCTTAGTCAATGTCAACAATCTATTCATATATGAAGTTTTAAGTCAATATCTAGTATAGTTTTCAAGTAATGTCCGATGTTAAAGTTATTGACAAACCAACAAAAGAAAAATAAATTAAAAAAAAAACAGGACATAAACATTGTGCCCCCGATTACAGATCTCGGTTTGACTAAACTTTAAGTACTAATATTAGAATCAGAGATAGAATAAAAAATATCAAGCTTTGAAATCTTAAAATATAAATGATTGGGTTAAATAAAAAAAAAAGAGAAACAAGTAAATATGCAAAAGAAAACATTCATTATAACATTGAACAAACCATATCTGAACTTAAACACAATGATAAACGCAGTTTTTGTATAGATATTAGACATTTTCAATGATCCGGGAAATATACCTTCATTACTTGAAACCAATGCTAATGGAGAAACATATTTTTATATTTCAAACAAAGATAAAACCAATTACAATAATGATTACTTTGTATCTACTTCTACTAAAGTGATAAAAATACACGTTACCAACCTTTGAACAACAAAAAAAATGAAAGTAAATGTCTAACATTTTTATAAGTGACTAAGAAATTATTGATATTATAAAAACACTTAACATAAATAAAGCTTGTGGGATTGGTATAAATCATAAATTGTTTAGAAATACCGCAAAAATAGTATGTAAACCTTTTGTGTATTTCATTTAACAAATCACTAAGTTGAAATTCAATTTCCAGATTTATGGAAACTTGCAAATGTAATCCTTCTTTTCAAACAAGAGGGTCATGGTGGCCCTATATCGCTCACCTGAGTACCACTGATCTAAAGGCAACCTTAAGTAATATGGACCATAACTTCAAATACAATGCATTACAATCATTTGTTTATTATCATTATGTGTACATCTGATTAAGAATTCTTTATTTATGTGGAAGCTAGAATCTAAACAAAGTTAAATATGATATGTTTATACTTCAAGGGCATTCAAGTGTCCAATACCAAGTCAGCCTTGGCAAGATAATAGTCATTAATATTACCATCTTGGTAGAGAGTTTCCCAAAGAACATCTGTGCCAAAACATTTTAAAATCTGGCCAGTAGTTTTGAAGCAAGAGCTTTGACTATATACATTTTAGAAAATTAGCCCCTTAGCCCCGCCCCTGCCGGCCATGTTTTTTTTTTAATTGGAACATCAGTACTAAAACATTTTGAAAACAATCTGGGGTCAGTAGTTCTTTAAAAAAGAGATGATTTTTAAAGTTCTGAAATTATATGAATACTCACATAAAAGAACCTAAATAAACTTGTTGGCCATCATGGAAACTGTATTTTATTTATGATACACTCATATATGTACATCTTCCAGCTAGAATCACTTATTTATATTACGCATAACATCATTCATTGTCAAATAAATGCCTTGGGGAAATTAGATATTGCCTTTTAGTGAATAATTGCAAGGGGGAAACAAAAAATAATTCCATTGAAATACTAAACTTTATAAACACAAATATCATATAGAAAAGAAATCATATCATAGAAGTCGTAGTTGCAGATATTTTATCCATACCAAAAGTTGTTTTTATAGCTTTTTTTGCTCTGTAAAAATGCTCTTTCAGTTTCTGTATGTATGTTCTGATGCGATATCAATGTTATATAATTCCATTCAAATAAAAATGTGTGTGTTATAAGAAATGTTTTCCTCGGTTGAATGTATCGAATTAGAGGAAAATTGATTTCCCTTAGTTATTTGAGTCGTCGCCAGGTGGGACTGTTATGTGGCCTTTCATGCGTGCAATAGTCAATTAATTGGTAAGGCTTCATTCAAGCTTTGGGACACCAATCGGTACGCTTCATAAATTTGGATAATTTATCTGGATCGTCTACAACACTTGGCCTCGATTTCCACGTACACAATGTCAAAAGAAAAAACGCTGTCGGAGCAACTATCTCGTTCTTTCTGAGTTAAAAAAAAAACAGCGCAGTTTAGTGTGTAAGTTTAGGAGGATATGAGGAAACAATTTTTCTACCTTGATTAAAGTGAAAAACTAAAAACTGAGAAGAAACTTAAATGGAAGTTTAAGAGTAACCGAGTTCAGTTTGAGTTCAACGACGAGGTGTCATGTAAAATCAAGCAAGTTCAGTGGGGTTTTGACATTCATAAATCAGAATATGCAGGAGAGTTGGTCAGCAAAGTACTCGGAAAAAAGAGAAACAAATTGATCCAGATTGCTGACTCGTCGGATGGAGGATGGGATACGGTGCACAATTACGAAATAAACCTAGTGTCGAGCGTCAGTGACGATGAAGCTCGTGTCAATAAGGCAGAGAACAAGGCCTTGAAGAAAAGGAAAGCTTTCAGGGGCAAATTTCTACCAACCAGCCCATACAGAGGCATTTTTAACCCTGTTCTCATGTCGGCATAGCTAGAGGTCACTTTCTTCGAGGCTGTGCAGGGACTTCCACCGGGGAGTTACACCACTTAAGCAACATGCCTCCCCCCACACATGGCTCCTGTTACGCGTGTGGCGACTTCACACACTACAGGCGAGACCGTCCATACACTACAGGCGAGACTTCACACACTACAGGCGAGACTGTCCATACACTACACGGCCAGACGGCAGCCAGCAGTCTACCTCTACAAGCTCCTCAGCCAAGTGAGATTTCGTCTCGCACGTGCCAAAAAACAAAAAAGAAGAGTATGATTGACTAAGGATTATTATGAATATGAGGAATGTCAAAAAGAAATAATAGTTAAAGGCACACTAAAAGAAAATATAAAATTTTGTAAAGACGTACATGTCATTTTAGACACAATAGAAAATGATTATAAAATCCTATTCTTTTATATGCCTAATATTCAAATATTGAGAAATAACATCTATATTAATGCATAGTGATTTTATCTCTGAGGCAAGATAGAAAACTGGTAAAAAATGCGAAAAAATTCCCTTTCTAGCAAATCCCTTAACTGTTTCTGTCAAAAACAAGAGCCATGTTGACATATCCATCCCCCGCCGAATGCTTGCTCTTTAGAAGATGTGTTGGAGAGTAGAATATTTCATTTTTAAAAGAAAATTTTTGGTAATGAAAACTGATGTTTGAAGTGATTATAGATATGAAACCCATGTGAAGACTTACTAATTTCCCTATTTTGAGGTCCACAGGTAAAATGTCATGGTCACTACGACAAAAATTAAGCCTGAAAAAGAACAAAAGGGCAATAACTCAAAAATTATGAAAGGTAGAGTTATAATTCTTGTGCACTGCACTCCTCCTCCAAAAATTCTATCCACTTATGAAGTTCTAAGTTGATACCTAAAACACTTTTTGACTTATGCTCCGGAAAAAAATTAAGTCTGAAAAATAACAAAGGGCAATAATTAAAATATTATGAAAGGTAGAGTTATCATTATTGTGCACTGCACTTTTCCTCTATCCACCTATGAAGTATCATACTGATATCTCAAATACTTTTTACTTATGCTCCAGACAAACATTTAGCTTGAAAAATAACAAAGGGCAATAACTCAAAATTTTTGAAAGGTAAAGTTATCAGTATTGTGCACTGCACTCCTCCTCAAAAAAATCTATCAACTTATGAAGTTCTAAGTTGATAGTTCCAACACTTTTTGATTTATGCTCCGGAAAAAATTTAAGTCTGAAAAATAACAAAAGGCAATAACCAAAACATAATGAAAAATAGAGTTATCATTCTTGTGCACTGCACTCCTCCTTTATGAGATCTATTCACCTATGCAGTTTCAAGTTGTGTCACGCCTTCGGCGGGGGATAATAATGGAAAGAAAAGATTAATCCTTTGCCTAAGAGCTGTTAACAAACATTTGTTCAAACAGTCCGTAAAGTTTGCCGATGTACAGGTGGCTTTAACATATTTAAAGACCTGATACTCCATGGTTAAATTTGATATCACTAGTGCGTATCATTTTTATTGAATTATTTTATCCCCACACATAGTTTTAGGGTTTTCATGGGCTGACAGAAACGGACATGTATCATATTACAAATTTCTTGTTCTACCATTCGGTTTGTCAACTGCTTGTTTTATTTCTACCCAGGTTACTCGCCCCTTCATTAAAAATTGCGCAGCGATGGAAAATAGGTTTTGATGTTTCTGGAGGACGGTTGGGGTATACAGATGTATGGAGCTCAGTTTTGGCCATGGTTTCCAGTTCAAGAAATCCAGTTTCTTAGAGTTGTAACCAATTCAGAAAAGGGTTTTATTCGCATTGCTAATCACAGAATTGAAAAATGCCTCGACGTTATCAAGTATTTACTTAATGAGGAGAAGGTACATAGGCGCGTAGCCGTTTGGACACTTGCCAGCGTCAAATTATCTCATTGTCTATCGTCATCGGTCACGTGACACAAATAATGACAAAGTACATGAATGTTGAAACTATTAGGTGACAGTATTGATCATTTGAGTTTTGTGGAAATAATATATACATGTACACTTTAAATGAGAAAGATATTTTTCAGGTACACTGATGTTCTACGATTGTTTATTCAGATGCAAAGGCCTCTGATTACGCTGGTTACGTAGTAAACGCAGTAAACGGTGTGTCCAATGGTATGTAGGGACTTGATGAGTCATCGACGTCTTCTACATGGCGGGAGCTGATGGCAGTGTACAGGGTTCTGTGTTCATTAGGTCATTTGACTGCCAATCAAAGAGTAAAGTGGTTCACTGACAATCAGGGAGTTGTCTCAATAGTACAAAAGGGATCCATGAAGGTTCAGTTGTGCATGTCAGAATCCATTTGTTTAGTGATTGACTGGGTTCCCAGGGCCAAAAAAACAAACAAACAAAAAACAAACAAAAAAACGACAGAGCAGATTTTTTTTAGATATGTTAGCTCTCTTTATGAATTTTAAGAACTGAGTTTAAATATTGATATGTATTACTTTTGTATCATCCTGTAGAGACGCATTTCCATGGATTTTGATGACGCTTGCCAGCTATATGAACGCCTGTACATGGAAGGATAAACATCAATGTCTTACTGGCGCTTGTCAGTTTTATGGACGCTGCCCAAAGAAGTTGTAAATATGTCGCTTGCTAGTTATATTGATGTTTGTTCATGGAAGTTGTAAATATTGGCCTGCCAGTTATATGGACGCTTGTCCATGGAAGTTGTAAATATCATGGAATATCATGACGCTTACCAGTACAATTACGAATGTTTGTCCAGGGAAACATTATATTAAGACTCTTTCTAGATATATGTGTATTGGTAGTAAATGTTTTTTGCTTATTCATTGTACAAAATTACAATAAAATTGCTTTATTTACAACACGCAATTTGTCTCCTGTCTCTTTTATTTTTAAAAATGCAGTTATATAATATTATCATCTAAGTTACGGTGATCCATGAGATATATTGTTTTGTCCTGATACGTTTATACTTCCACACTCATAAAGATGAAATGAAAGCGCTTCCGGGGGTTTGGCGGGCAGTGCGAAGCTACTCCCTGACGTACTAAGGCAGTCACGAGCTGACAGCACCAGCGACAAATATTAACATGCTTTTCTTTGCTGGAGAATGCGGGCTTTTTCTAATGAACTCGTGAGTAGTGAAGTCCTGCCTGCTAAGGCACCTCCAGTCGCGATTTATTTAGTTTCGTTATTGCAAACTGCTAGGACTGTATCACCTGCTATTTCTGCATTTTATGGCATAAAATGGATGCTTGACATATATGGTCAAAATTCACTCACAAACAGTACTCAGCCAAGTGATTGTTATCCTGTCATACGATTAGGAAAGAATGCATGACCAAAGACATCTTAGATGCAATGTATATGAGGCTGTATCAAGATGGAAATATCAAGTCTCAGAGAATTATTTCAGCCTGTTTATTAACATCAACAGACTTTATGCGCAGTTCAGAATTATTACTTTTAAGAGTTTGTGATATTGTGTTTGAAGAAAGGCTAGTTTCCGTGTTGACAGGGAGCTGTGAAACGACTTGGGTTTATAACTGCACGTGAAATCTTGGTTACGCTTCATTTTTCTTCAGGTTCAATTTAGCGATTACATTTTGTAAAAGTGTGCCTTTTCGGGTTGTTCCCCTTCTTTATTTCAGCCGGTTTTCTAAAGTGCTTCTATCAAATACAGAAGTTGTATTTTCATTTTGTGTTTGTTGTTTTTGTATGAAAGTACTCAGGTTAAGGAAAAATGGTAATTTTTAGTTACCCTTACTTCAGATACATAAAGATACAAAATTCTATCTTCCGCTTACACATATGACCATCACGTTTATTTGTCTAACATTTGGCGATCAATAAATATTGACACTATATTCAGCCACAGGCGGCTTGTTTGTCCCCGGGCGATTTCGCAATTTCCTGGCTTCAAATGGACAAGATGAGTGTCATAATAACTTGAAAATATGGAGACGACTGAGCGTATGAAGTACGTCAAAATAATAGAAAATGGTGTGAATGCACTACAAAGAGACATCATACAATATGCTATAAGTCAGACTCAACTAAAAGAGCAATAATGACGCATTGTGGAGAAAGCAGTGTACAGGATAGGGCTCAACATGAAAATCGGCACTAATTCACCAGCAATTGTCGTTTACATGGGGTCAAATTAAATATTGCTTTCAATTAACAAAATCGAGAGAAAATTTATTTTCTATGTAACAACACCTATTTATTTCATTTTTCATGTTTTAGTGATTTTTACATTGAAATACGTCTATCCTAAACTCAGAAAACCTCTTATGTTGAGTATTATAAATGTTTATTCAAAGTTATATGTTGCATATGAATTTCATTTGCTGGAAGTCTATCGTTCTCTGAATTAGTAACTATTGCAACGTACAACCTTAAGTAAAAATAAAATTCTTATATAAATTGCGCCAACCCAGGCAACAAAATTAGAAATATTTCCGTAAGAGTAGGTAAAGTAAAAGAGTCACTGCCTTTAAAGAAATGTGAAGCCTACATAAAACAGACACATCAGAAAATATTCAGTATTATATTATTATTTCAATCATCCTTTGAATAAAATATAAACTGTAATTGTTAAATTGAAAACTCTAACTCCATCACGCCATTTTAAGTTCCAGTTTGCAATTTAAATCGAAAGATGTGTATTGATTCGTATCCGGCCTCAATCAACAAGAAAAAGAGATTCAGTCTTAAATTCAAATATTTTGAAATGCCATAATATGACCATTGCGGATATTATTACATTCTGTCTAAGAAAACATAAGGACCATTTTGTAATTCCTTGGGTGTAAATTGATATTAACGAAAGAAAACCATGTTGGAATTTAGAAAAATGAGTTATCTCTCGAAGGAGGAGATAAAATTTCTTTATTGTGGAAAATTTGATCCTCCCTCAATTTTCACCATCTTGTTTTCTGATGGAAGATTTTTTGTTTATGTTATGAAAACAACGACATATATTTATTACTCCAATAAAAAGTAAAACTTTCTTGCGTATGCGCAAAGGCTACACTCCCGCCAATTACGTAAAAATTTACATTGCGTTATTTACCTCAACTGACGATAGGTAATTTCATGAATCAGTATATTTTGATATTTGTTTTGAAACTGCACATGTTTACAATAAATGTTATATTTGATTTTCTTGAAATGTAATCATAAAATAACAATAAGAATCCCTTATGTTCGTAGATATTACTTAAGATATGTAGGTGTGGAGTTATGATCTCTTTTTTCAATTACCTTATAAAGTCTAATTCGTCACATAATTGTTAAAGGTGAACGTAAAATGATGTTTTACATTGCTATTTAACGTTTCAAATAGTGTTCATATGTCATGTAATGGTACTTAAGTATGCGAAATAGCATCATCGGGGCCTTAAAGCATATCAGTTTATATTACTTAAGAGAGACAATAAAGAATTCATCCAAACACGATAATAATGATATCCACGAAATTTACTGACGTAAATATAAGAATAACTCAGTAAACTAGAGCTATAAATGAGACAATGAGTTTCTTGCTACAACGTATTGACTCAATAATATGAAAGTGTATAAAGTACATTTGCATAAAGAACAGGGAAAACATACTATGAATTCGATAGACCGATTTTTTTAAAAAATATTGAGTAACATTTTCGGTTATAGATTCTTTACCAGATTAGATGAAAGTATAATTGTAATTAAACATGCAACTTCTTCCAATAGGAAGGTATAAGATAACATTCATGAAGACAAAAAAATCTAATATGTGTAGACGGTCTCTGTACGAGCGATTTTCACCGACATGTTTAGTTACACGTATTGTGACTGCAAATGTTACTATCATGGGCGTTTAATTAATAAGTTAGAGTTAAGATTACTCTGTTATGTCTACTCGCTTATGACAATAAAGCTTGTTGATATGGATACTTATTACAGGAACACCATGCAAATCTGTACCAGCTGTCTCACCACTAAAATTTTTTTTATCAATTTATAGACCCTAAATAAATCATTGAATTATGTTTTAACAGGCACGTCATTGTGGACATTTGATAAAATAATTCTGACAGTGACAATTAATATTCTGTCCTTGGTCTTCAAAATATCAATAACAGTCGGCTGCAGGTGTTGATAAATTGATTTTGCTGCCCATTATGTTTGCAGGGCATACTAATTTTGCCCGTGATTGACATGTTGTTTAAAGAAAAGGATGATATTTTGTAATGAACAAGTGTAACTTCGTTTAAAACCCTTGTCAGCATTTCAGGTTTGATAGACACTTGCCTGCAAGCAAGCTTTTGACTAAATTTAGTTTAAACATAGTGAGGGTCTCCAGGATCATCGGAAACATTACTCAAATTAGACAATTTTGAATGTGTTCAAATTGGAAATTCTGGTTCTCCCTTGCTCTTACAATTTATAAGCAAGTTAATATAAAGCATATATCTTAGAAACAAGAAATGAATTACAGTCGTCGGGAGTCAGATTAAAAAACGTTCTTCCATTTAATCAAATCTATCAAATCTGTCGAAATTGTTTTATTACTTCAATTGTTAGGTTCGTTTTTTTTTAATACAAATAATTGTATTTGAAATTTCTAACTGGTCATCTAGGATTTTGCAAATGTATAATAAAGCAAGCACCCAAAATCATTCTTGTCAATGTCTCATTTGAAAACATAACATAGAGTAAAATGTCTTCCAATCTGTAAATAATTTGATTCAAAGCATGAGACTATTAGCATTTCATTAAGGAAAACCCTCTTATTTAAAAGTGACAATACTCACTGTTGACGACCCGTATTTTAAGGCAGCGAACTGGTTCTATGCTTCAATGCTGATCGTATGTTTGAGATATGATATTTCAATATCTGCTACATGTACAGAATGTTCATAATGATTTAAAATGTAATGTATGATTGCTTGCAGTAAAAGGACAAACTGTGCGTGCTTTACTTATCGGTGTAAGGTTTTGTTCAACTTTGATTTATATTTTATAGGGGGTCAGAGTCTGAGAGTCATCGAACTGACTGCCTTAAAAAACAATACATGCATACATTTGTTTAATCTATATTTTATGGTTGCTATTTTTTTCATATACATATTCAACAAAGCTGTATGTAAAGAGATACAAAGATACATGTGTCTTGAATGAATAAACTTGCTTTTTATGTATGAAATAATATACCAAATTGTATATTTTCTTCATACATTACAGACTTAATTTAAAATAACCCTATTCAAGTTTATTTTCAAAATCCATTTATAAAATTATATTTGTTTTTGTTTTAAATTCCAAAATAATGTCTGAAGAAATGTCAATAATGATCAAAAGAAACACAATTATTTTACTTGATAGTATGCAGTCTCTTTATCCAAATTGCCTCATGTAATCCTCTTTCAGTTCTACCCGCTATATATACTCGACGCAAGACGGAAAATCGCATGTCCTCATAAGTATGGTTTCCAAGTGCAAAATGTGCGTTTAGACTGCATACTATCAAGCCGCTTGGCTGCAACATGCAAGAATTGCCATCTTTTTCATTTAACGTCAATTGACGTCCTAGAGAAAAGGCGCCTATTGTAACGTCATCTTTTGACATTGTTTTGTATGACATTGACGTCCTTCATAGCAATAACAATATGGCGACTATTCAAACGTCTATAATGTTGATCTTTCTAAAAATTCATGTTTTATTCTTGAGAAAGGCAAACTTTTGCCGAAATATTGAAAAAGAGTGAATTTGATTGTTTATTGTAGCATTTCTCTCTGGAAAATCAGCATATTTATATCTTATTTTCCTTTCCGATGTAATGCGCTCTTGCTCTGAGTTGTGACTTTAGTTTTATAAATCCTTATCAATCAATATATTTGTGATTTTTACAAGTCTCTCTTTAGTGTATATTTCATTCTTCTTTCAATATTACTAAATTCAAATGATATATTGTGTTTCAATTTTGCTTAAGGTTATTAATATTACATATTTTTTCACGCATTTCTATTAATAGTGTTGCTAAGCATAACTATAGTGTTTTCTTTATCAATAATTTCTGTATTTCAAAATAAATATTCGAGTAAGTTATATTTATTTGTATTTTTCATATCATTTCTTGTTTTCTATTTGATAGTATTTTACAGGGCATAGAAATTCATAACGTATCGGGAAAAACAACTTTATTTTAAGAGATTTTTGTCACTGCCATTTGTATATACGTATTATGAAGTCATTGGCTGGATTCTGCGATAAATGGGAAAAAATAAATGTTGAGTTTTTCGCGTTACATTATGCTTTGTAATTTAAAATTATCATGACCATTTTTTTATGTATGGTAAATTATATTCTCAAGTAAGAGTTGTTTTTTTTATAATTTGTCTCATTTGAGTCAAAAATATTAAACATGTTTTCAAAACACTTTGCATCGATCTGTTTTGGAGTATATATTCATGAATACAAATTTTATAAGATTATATAGCATTGCTAAGATTAATCATTTCCATTTCTATTCCTTTTCTCATGTAATATTTTAACACAGAAGTTTTTTTCCTAAAAAAGATACTTTCATGCATTTTATTGAAATTGCCGTAGAAACAAATACCCTTCATTTTTGTTGTTGTTGCTGCTGTAGTTATTTTTTTTATAAAGTAATTTGTGTTCTTTCAGATGAGTGGAAATATTATGTACATACATACCTTTTTTATATCGACTGTTTCGATCACGACAATTGTGATGGGAAATGTTAAGAACATACATTTGGATTTTTCTAAAAAAAAAATACTGTTTTCATGGCAATGACTATTGGGATCAATCTGTCACATTCACTTTTATGTCATACTAAGTATATGTCAGCATGCAATGTACGTAGTTTCAAATTGTTTGAAAATACACCAAACACCGGGTTATTCAGCTTATTTGAATTGTACATCCATACATAAAAACATTTCTTTTCTAACATTGTTGAAAAAAACGTAATAAACAAACTGTTATTTTCACTTATTCATTGACTGTACCAGTGTAATCAATGGGGTTTTAATTAATCATTTCCTCTTGTTGAATTTGAACAGGTCAGTATTCAACAAGGTAGCCCAAAGGACAGCTATCTTCCCCGCCGCCGCCTTAATAAAGACTTTGACATTTTTAGTATTTTTTAAACTACATTTCATGCATTGGGATTGGTTAATATACAAAATGCAAAAATCAAAATAACGTTTTCTTACTTTTAAGACTTTTAAGACAGTACTGAGATCCTACTGAGATAATTATGTTTTCCCCTAATGGAAATTGCGCTGGTTTTGCCAACAATGCGATGTAATTTACTTATGAAACATTTCCGTTGTTCTGAAAATATGACACGGAAACAAAAATTTAATGGATAGAACCTTCAAATGTGTCATTTACCTTGAGCCGACATGGCTGCCACCTGTGTTCTTGTACATCGTCCCAATTTGGTTTACATTTGAGGCAAGTTTCATGAAAATCCTTCAAGGGGTATAGGAGATATGAGGCGGACACGAAATTGTTACGGACAGATGGACAGAAGGACAGACAGACGAAGGCCATTCCTATAACCCCATCCCCCCCCCCCCCCGCTTCGCGTAATGAATACTTTTAATGCGCAAATGGGAGAATCCTAGCCGCATTTGTAGATGCACCTAGAATTGTGTGAAGACAACAGTGATAGTATAAAGGCCATAGAGATGCACCTGTAATTATGGGAATAACATCTGTGGCAGTCTTTAATATGGAGTAAGATTATAGCCAATATGCAAAAATTAACTGAATCTGTGTCATTGTTGATAATTTGACAATACTTCACCATCTAAACTACACTGTTATTGAATTACTGTAAGTGCCAGCGTGGATAAGAATCTGACCGTCTGTAAGGGTTTATGCCCAACTGTCCCACTTTTTGATATTTTGTTTCCCAACTGTCCCACTCAAGATTTTTAGCACCTTGCTGGGTGTGTTTTGATAAGGGATTATAATCTATTTCAAACTACAACACATTAAAATGAATTGAAGTTGTATTATCTGATTTTGTTTCTGATTTTTTTTTTGATTTTGTATTTTAAGAGGTAAAATTTCATGTTTTAGTTATATTGTATTATTTCTTTCTAAAATGTGTTTATTAAGGTCCATTAATTAGGGTTACTAAATTAATTGTAATTTATAGTGTAAACATGCATTCCTTTGATCTCTGGCTTTAAAGCTTATGTGAATTGATAAAGATAAAAAATAATTTGAACTTATTAAGATAATTATCACCTCTGCTACTTTTTTCTTTAAATTGTGTTAATTGATTGGTCCAACTAAAGTCCATTTATCCTGTATATATTGCTAAGTGATTGGATTAAGAAATACAAACAAGTCCTTTGATCTAGCAGTTTACTACTTAAGGTAAACAATTTGATTTGAAGTAATTAACATTTTTGGTTATCAATTTATTGTGACTTTCAAACTGTGATATCTCATTAATGAACTGAACTGTATCAGATACAATATATTTACATTCTGATGTAAATGTCTTCATTTGATAGTAAAATTTCACTAAGTAACATCGTCTGAAATTATAAGCTAAAACGGCAAATGCACAAGTGAGTGTGCAGTTTGTCAAGAACCAACGTGGTGGTGATAGTCTGGTTTACAATGGATTCAGATACCAGGTCAAAAACCGAAAACCAACAAGGGTGTACTGGGTCTGTCATGTCCGAACCTGTTCTGCTAAAATCACAACAGCTGACAACATTCCAGTTTCTGTGACCAATACCCATAATCATGCAGCCGAACACATGGAACTGAAGCGCCATGAAATAAATCAACTCATGCGAAAGAGGGCACGCGAAGAAACCACGCCGATTCCGTCAATATATGAAGAAGTCATATCCAGTCTGAGAGACAGAGAATGGGACGAAGATGCAGAACAAGTCTGCAAAGGATTACCAACCTTCCCCTCCACCAAGTCATCTCTATACAGGGAAAGAGGTGCATTGAGACCGGGGATACCAAAGTCCAGGAGTGACATAGATTTGGATGGAAAATGGACTGAAACGCACACTGGTGAGCAGTTCCTACTGGTTGATGAGGCAGAGAATGACAACAGGATGCTGATTTTTGCTACAAGAACAAATCTCCAGCATCTGGCACAGAACCCAACCATATATGGAGACGGAACATTTTATGTGTGCCCAGACATATTCAGCCAGGTCTACACACTCCATGGATATATTGATGGACACATGTATCCGTTAGTGTTTGCCCTTCTGCCTGGAAAAAGTGAAAGGATTTACTGCAGACTTTTTCAACATCTTCAACAGAAATGCAGGGAAATAGGAATGGAACTGGGACCAGACACACTCCTGATAGACTTTGAGGCAGCAACCAAGCAGGCAGCTCGCAGAGTGTTTCCAAATGTGAATGTGAAAGGGTGTTTTTTTCATTACACACAGTGTGTTTGGCGGAAGATACAGAAGCTTGGCTTAGTTGGACTGTATTCTGAGAATGAGGACTTTAAGAAACTAGGAAGAAGAGCTGCAGTTCTGCCTCTAGTCCCCATACAACATGTTGAAGATGTGTGGTTTGTCGCACTGACGGATGCTGAAAATGCAGAGATTCCAGTGGATGTTTCAAGGTTCACAGACTATGTCACTGAACATTGGGTTGAGGGAGACAAGGACAACTGGAACCATTTCGAGACAGAAGGACCAAGAACAACAAACAACTTGGAAGGCTGGCACAACAAACTAAAGAAAAGTATGAGACAGTCACATCCGAACATTTACAAGTTCTTGGAAACAATACAAAGGATTGAAGCTGCCAATGCTATCAAAATTCTTCAGCACAGTGCCGGAGGAGTGAGAGAAAAGAAGAGGAGGAAATACCGACAACTTGAACAGAGACTGTCTGCCCTGAAACACAAGTACATGGCTGAAGAAATCACTGTGATGGAGTATGCCGATTGTGCATCGCATTTGATTCGGTTTGACGAGTAACTCTGTATAGAACAGATCAGTAGGGTGGAATGTCACAGTTGTTTAAATGAAATGCTTGTTTTCAAATTAAAACAAAATACAATAAATTGTACCACATCCGAATATAGCCCTGTCTTTATTTGATTTGTTCATGACACATGAAATAAAAATAATAAATATATGAAAACATAAAGAGTTTGTTTTCTTCATTTCAGAGAGAGAGAGAGAGAATACTGACAACATCCTAAAACATAATAAGTATTATAAATACTTATTATAAATAATTTTGCTAATAGCATATAACTTATTATAAATACTAATGCAATATATTCTAACCTAAAACTATTAAATTGCTCTTAATAATATAAGACAATAAGACAAATAATTGCACTGAAATATTCCATCCATTTAGGTAAAGACTATAGTCACTCATCCATGACAGTCTATTGTTATCCAATTAAGCATGATTCCCAACTGTCCCACCTTGATTTTTACTGTTTTATATAAAAGTGGGACAGTTGGGAAGACACCTCTGTAAGTGTCTGTTCACATCTTGAGTTGATTGGCTTCACTTGTGAGTTGACAATATGTCTCACCCAGGGCCATAAATCATGCCCTTCAGTTAGGTACCTCTCCGACACACACACACACACCCGGATCAATTAACGTGAGTACTCTTTTATTATCCACTGATTGACCCCAAACCGGAAATTATATAATCATTCCAAACAAAAACTGTACATTAAGCGACCAGTTTTATAAAGTCTGAATAATATATATCAATATTTTTATACGAATGTAAATTCATTAATTGATCTACACATTTACACCCTTAATCGTGCATTATCATCTTGGATTTAGCTTGAACTGTGAATTGCTCAATACGATACCAAATTGAATTTGAATTTGAAATACGACCTACAGTGCTGTCAGAGATTTATATATTGATGACGTCATAGCAACAGGAAAGAAGTCAGTCAATCTTTTCTCAACTGGGTCATTTTTGCAACTATCAATAGCCTATTTTATACAAACTACAAATAATTTTGACATATTTTTTTACACTTATATACTCTAACAGATAATGATGAAAATGAAATCTTTGTGGTTGACCTTTAAGAGATGGAAGTAAGAATTTAAACGTATACCTATATTTGATTTTGCAAAAATAAATAAGCAATTCGTGCCACGTCATGTTGCGGTTTTTGGGTGATTAGAAATGGAAGAAACTGTCTGAACCCTAAAACGAAATTCCCTATTTATTATTTTCCTATCACAAAGTGATTGATCAATTGAGGGACCAGTAATTAGGGACAGGAAGACAAATACACTGACGCCAGCTCTACGGGTAACGTAATGCTTTTGGTGTAATGAACCATTTTGAATTCAGTTTCATGTTCTCCTCCAGAAAGCAATTGGACAATTTCCTCCGATTCATTTCTGGTTATGACTGCCATACTGGCCGGAAAATCAATAACATAATCAATTATTAATGCAGACAAATGGAAGTAAGGGTTTTCATGAATCTACAACGTTTTTTCAACTGGCCAGGCTTTTTTTCTATTAATTGTGTGGCATACTGTGATTCCTTCGTATAACTCTTTAGAAGTGTAAACAAATAAACGTTTTTTTTTATCATTTCGTAACTAATTCTAAAACGTGTCGATACAAACAAGTAAAAGCGTATACAAATATTTTGTAGTTAAACTTTCTCTAGCATATTGCAAGTACTAGTAATTTTTATTAATAATCATTTGAATCCTTTGATAATAAATTCTTATCTGATTGTCACTATATTTGTCTTGCGGCCACGGCGGCAAGCCGTAATATTACTTCATTTTGTGATTTCCTTATCATCGTTCTCGTAACATTTCGGATATGTTGCATTTGGCTGACAGCCGATATTATTCGTTTGTGTTATAAACGTCATATGCGAGTAAAAATGAATTGTGAGAAGGAACAAACAATCAGCTGCCGTGCGTTCGGTGAATGCGACCGATAGCTAACAATTGCTAGCAAATGCGATTTCGTACCCTGCTTACATTCTATTTACTGTCATAAAACAGGTATGCAACCGCTCACGTTCGGCAACACAGGGGCGCGAAGTTCCATGGGGCGAATATTTTTTAGAGTTCAAACTTTATTTATTTTACATCGATTACGAAACAAATTCTTACAACTTATATTAATCACCCTCGATGGCTCTGGTGGCGGCGTATGATGGTCATTTTTATGGGAAGAAACCGGAGAGCTCGGGGAAAACCATCCTCGGATGGGGGAAAACCCACGTGCCTGGACGGGCGACCACTGTACCCTCTCACATACGTGACCAGGGACGCATTGGTGAGAAGCGAAGCGCGTTACCACTACGCTATCTAGGCACCTAATCTTTTTGACTTCATTTTTTCTGGTACCCTGCTTTGATTGTTAACAAAATACATGACCAGAAACTATTCATTAATTTTATTATCATCAGCCTAATTACCGGTATTATATTGGCCTTCAGAGTTCGGTTTGTTATTTAGCAGATGCAGCAATCAGCACATAACTCTTTGGGAAAAAAAGGCTGCATAAAACTATTGATGGATTCTGTAAATCTGCTAATTTCAAATTTTACCCAATCCATTCGACGGTACTTGATCATTAAACTGGAATTTAGACTTTAAATAAAACAGTTGCTGGTTAAGCAAAATATGGTTTGGATAGACCGGCTACTAGTGGACAGGCATTGCTTTTAAAAGTATTTTCTTTTTGAATTTAGAAAACATCAAACTCCGCTAAACGGATGAATGTTACTTTTAAATGTTACGTTTTATTCATTCACATTATTCTGATTTCGATGGCTTTTTTTAATAATGGTATAAAAAAAGTTTGCTCGTTTCGCATTGTTCATCATATGAATGAGTTTATTGAAGTCCTATATTTTAATACCTCTAAGTAAGCGATTGCATTGCAAAATGTTAAGTAAGACTTTTTAATATTTTCACTAACTTTTCTTTTTTTTACTTTCAACAATTACTTTAAACCAAGATACTTCAACATATATTTATCACTGTAAAAGACAAATGTTTATCCCTTGTATTTAAATAGTAGTAGCCTCCTTTAATTGGCATTTAAATATATATTATTTGTTTAAATAGTTAAAATACCCATCAAAATAAATACGTGTAGTCTTCAGGATTTGCAATAGTTGCGTTGCAATTAATATAAAAATATATTTACTTTTCACTTAACATTATTTAACATAATCAAACAGTCATGTATGTCATAGAAATCTAGTTTAGGTACGGTAGCCAGTTTCCTGCTAGCCAAATGTGCATGTAACCGACTGCTTACTTACATCAATATATATGAAAGATTATCTATTCACATATACTTGTATGTTCAGTGCACATAACAATTTGGTTGAACAGCGTAAAGCAAGGCACAACATTGTTTCAAGAGCTTCAAGCGGAGAGAGCAGTACGGTGGACAAATATATCGCCAGCAACACCATAGCGTTATGCCCCAAATTATACTTTCAGTGCAGATTCACAAACTTCTTCCGTCCGAATTTATTAATTGCAAAAGGAGAAACTTGTCACAGTGGGAAGAAAGGGAAGGGAAGACTCACGTTCCTTCGTGCATATAACATGGTTGGAAGCGAAAAACTCAAACATGTCTGCGAAAACAAATATATAAATCCTCGTTGCTAATAGGGAATAAGTCACCCCAGGTTATTATAAAAAAAACGAGTCTGGAGGGCTGCAGAGTAGTGAATTCTTCGTTTGACAGACACTTTTTTATCACAGGAAAGAAAGGTTATACCCATTATATTTTTATTTTTCTACTATTTTTTTACTTATTTTTCACCCTAATGTGTTATCACTTCGTTTAAGCTTTAGAAAATAATCATATTGCCATTAAGTTTATAAGATGTTTTCAAACTTAAGGAATTAAAATTTTGTACGGATATATATACTCCGGCTCAAGCGAACAGGAAATCGTGGTCCTGTCGAGTTCTCTAAAAAAAAAGAAAAAAAAAGAATATACTGTATTACAATAACTATATTTAAAGGGCATCTTTAGCTTCGAAACTAAGCTAGTTTAAAAATCCATCTCCTGGGAATTGTGAAGACATTTTCATCCATGTACATGTAGTTTGTAGGTGCACATACCTGTGAAATAAAAGAATGTCGATACATTCAGTATTTTTTCGATTGTCTTTTCTTAGCTGAAAATCTGAGATTGAAGTATATTGTGAGTCTTAAATCGTATTATTCTAAATATAAATGTTTATGAGCTTAGTCCCGAGACAATTCATTTCAAACTTATAACCTGGTATGTCCAAAAACGTATTTCAATTAAGTCTATCAGGTAAATGAATGCACTGCAAATGTATATGATAACGATATACTCCTACAATGTGTAACATTTAATTTTGAATACATTCACAAGTTGACTCGTTATAAGAAAATAAAGTTTTGAAGCTATAATTATATCATTACATTTATGCAATTTAAATAAAAACATCCTAATGCTGCAAAAAATGTTTTTATCACAGAAAAATCAGTCTGAAAATCATCCTAGTGAATGCTGAAAGTCCTGTAATATTTTTTCAATAAACTTTCTCAATAACAAATTCTTTTCTTAGCTAAATTCAAAAAGAGGTTCAGGATTAACAAATTAAACCCAAGGATTCAAAATATGATGAAAGGTTAACTGAAATATATATAAATATGAATGAATGCAATTTTCAGATAAAGTAGTTTGCTTTAATCTGGATTCATCTGATCCAAATCAACTCGTAGGTTTACAAACTGACATTGGCTTTACACCTTTACACATGTAGCTCGCTAACGTGGCTCTTTATTTAAGGGGGAAGTTTCTGCTCTCGATTAGAACTTTCCAAATGCCAAACTATAGGAAACAATTTTCGAAGTAGAACAAAAAGAATGTTTTATTCATAAAAAATATACCAAAAAATTAACTTCTTCATTTAAATGAACACATATTTTTCTTTATAACTATCAAGACCTGTCACAGTCACCGTGACAAATGCCTCCAAAGCATAAAGTAAAACATCATTAAGAGCCCAGGCACAGAAAAAAAGTGTCATTTTTCAATACGTGACCTGTGATTGTAACCTTGACTTCATCTCCTAAGTGTGACATTGGCCTTTAGATAATGACATTGGTCTTATGCACTACACATCATCTTCTTTACAAGAACATTCGAGCCAAGTTATTTTAAAATACATTCATGCATGATGAAGTCAGAGCCCGGAAACGACAAAATGTTGCCCTTTTTTAACTTTGATCATAGGCCGTAACATTTTTCTTTGAGCTACAGACATTGGTCTTGGCAACGGACATTGTCTTCTCGAGAAAAACATTCATACCAAGTTATTTCAGAACCCATCTATACACGATATAGTTAGAGCCCGGACACGATTAAATGTTCCCCTCTTTCAAAATTGACC
>CM037783.1:67385044-67421655 GCA_021229015.1 Solen grandis | reverse complement strand
AATATAATAGTAACAACGAACAAATAAAATTGGGTTCAACTTTTCTGTTGTCCTATTTACAAGCAAATGATACCTTTTAGGTATAGTGATATGTTACATTCTTATATTGGCTGCAGTACGTGTCTTTTGAATAATAGTAACCCTACTGAACAAAAAATCACTTAAATGTTTCAATTTTCTACTGTATGGTATGAGGTAATGACAATGTTTCTGTATTTCCTTTTTTGATTAATTAAATGTAAATTTTTTTATGTTGTATCTTGTCACTTGTTAATGTAACAATTGATTGTATTCTGTAAAGGTTGAGTCTGTAAACTCTGTGTGTGTTTGTGTGTGTGTGTGTGTTACGATGTTGTCTGACTTCTTTATACTATGTAACTGTGTTATGTACATGTATCTTCATAATTGGAGGAAATAAAGACTTATATATGGTTCATGTACCAATAACATGGAAATCATGTGTTATTGCTCTTTGTTAAAAAAAGTCAACAACATAATTCACACTATATTCAAGTTTAAAGTTTTAACACATCTTATTTTCTGAATTCTGGTACTATGACTTTCTCACAGTTTTTGCATGTCCACATGGACTAATCAGGCTATGTTCTCTCTTAGTCTATCATTTTTGTAAGCTCAACCTTTCGAAGAATAGGATAAGCTATTGTAGTCACACTGGCGTCAGCGTCTGCATCCAAAGAAATGTTAAGGTTTTATTTAACGTTGCCATTACCTCCACTATTACTTAACGGTTGTCCATCAAACTTCACACATGTGTTTATCATCATCAGATCAACTAGTAGAAACAGGGACAGTAACTCTTACAAATATTTTTTTGCAAATTTCTGGCTCTTTTTTAACCTTTTTTTTTAGTTTTGTTTAACATGCCACTTTCACTCAATGGATGTCTCCTAAACTTTACATATGTGTTTAGCAACTTCAGACTAACCATTAGAAACAGGAATATATGTCCATCAAACTCCAAGTACAAACAGGAACAGTAACTCTTTCAAATATATTTGCATATTAATGGGCCTTTTTGTACTTAGAAAAAATGTTAAAATTTTGTTTAACATTGCTATTATCTCAATTTTTTTTCCATGGATGTCCCTCATAATTAACACATGAAATTTCATGCCTGTATTGGAAGTCAGACTTTGTAATGAATTTTAAAATAGTTTTGCCACCCCACCCCACCCCACCCCCCCCCCCATTTTTTTTAAGAATCTTGATTTAAGTTTTCCCACCACCCCATTTTTATCACTTAACCCGTTGAGCTATTGCTTTGAAACTTAAAAATATCTGTTTATGACCATCATCTCTAATTGTACATGGCAAAAGTACATTACTCTGTCTTGGATTTTGACATACATGTAATAATGCCCCCTTTCTGACTTCATTAATTTTTTTGTACTTACTCACTTTTTCACTGAATTCTTTGAGATTTTGCTTTAAAACTTGGATCGCACGTTTATTGTTCTTATGTGTATTATGATAATACAGAGATTCTTATTTTATTTGCCTTTAACTGCAAGACTAAAATGGTACATATATCGAAAACATCTTAAAAACAAATTTTCTATGCATTTCTTTTTCTTGCTGTATATTCTTGAAAAAAAAACCCCCACAAATATAAGATTTTCTTTTACAATGTTTAATCTTTTACCACTGTAAAACTTTATGAAACCTTCCAGTCACCAACCATTTGTTTTCTGTAAACTAACTTATGTAGTGCCAATAAGTAACACTTATCAGTCAGAGACGGTTGTAAGCAGTCCGATAACTTAGCCAGAACAATAATCACCCTTGAA
Source organism: Solen grandis (assembly GCA_021229015.1). Lineage (NCBI taxonomy): Eukaryota > Metazoa > Mollusca > Bivalvia > Adapedonta > Solenidae > Solen > Solen grandis. The sequence goes on along the minus strand of CM037783.1, from coordinate 67,419,847 downwards.
ACAAGGGGTCCAAGGCTGAAATCTTGGTCTGGCTGCACATTTTTCTCACTTGGTTATTTTACACCGAACAAGGGATCATAATAGTATCTCCAATTATGTTTTTTTTTTTTTTTTTTTTTTTTGTTTGTTTGTTTGTTTATTATCAAGAACATTATTAATTTGATCTCTGTAATTCCTGCATTGAATTCCAAATTGGCAAGGAATATGTAAATGTTGTAAGTGGTCCCTGATTTAAGTCCTGGTCTGGCTGCACATTTTTCTCGCCTTCTTACTATGTAACATTTTTGTGTCCTCCAAATATGTATATTAGGCCTTTGTTTCAATATTTTAACGTATTGTGCGTCTTTTTTCATTTTAAGATTCCCTTCAAGTCTTGGCATTAGTTATCTATTTATGTACTTAAATATATATACTTATGTAAACAAGTTCACATCTTAATAAAGGTTATGTAAAAAAAATGTTTTCCTGTTAACCCACGTGATTTTTATTATCAGTTTTCTTTTCTGCCGTGCTTATTTCAATGTGCTGCCACATGCAGCACTTTTGTACTTGTAATATAGTGAGAAAAATGGGCGGAGCGTGTTCTAAAACACACTGTTCAGTAAATTCGCGGATGTCTTGGCGTTCATGGGGTGTTTCAGAAGTTCGTGGGCTTTTGCTTTAGCTTGAACAAATTTTGATACAAAGTATAGTAGAAGAGATGTTTAGAAAATCCACGGACTTCTAAAAAAACCCTTTTGTGTTATTTTATGCTGACGTTGTTTGAGCTAAATATATAACAAGAAAGGAACAACTTCAAAATTTTCTAATAGAATCTTTCCCGTAAATTAGACATTTCTCAAGGTCTTTCGAGGATGAAATTCACACAGAGGCATACACGGTGTAGGTGCATTCGGATTAAGCTCTAACAACTATAAGATACTGGAAATTCTAATATTATACTTGCCGCAACTCAGTCTTTATCTGTTTCAAATATTTACAACATGTTTAGCAAAAGTCAAGTGACATGATACCATGTCTTGATATGTTATTCTGAGACGAGGCTTATTATATCAGGCACATCCTTCAACGGGAGTACATAAGTATTATCCCCAAGTATTCAGTTTCTCACCATATTGTTATTCTCGGGCTATGTACATCAATGCAATATTTCACCTCGAGTGTGACGTAATTTTACAGATAACAACATATAGGAGCCTACATATTTTAACTTGTACCTTTCTTGCGAAAACAGAAGTAGATTCGTTAATCCACTGTATACATGGAAAAACCCATTTATGTGAGTTCTGGATATTCTTTAATACCATTATTACATTTGATGGGAAGATATTGATTCATTTGATGATATATTTAACATAAAAGTAAAGGATTGTTTTGTTCATTTTCTTACAATAACTTCTTACAATTGTTGGATTCATAAGTGGAAATAACTGCGTAGTTTATGATAATCGCATGGAGCTACTTGGCCACGCTAAGATTTTTCTACGTAGGTACGGGCGGACAAAAGCAAATCTATATGTCCCCCCCCCCCCCCCCCCCCCCCAAGTGGTGGGGGCATAAAAAAGCACAACCAAAATCTTCAGCCAAAGAAATAATTATTATAAAACTTGACTTACTTATCACTGTAAAGTTCACTTCAAAACCTCACCATGTTTTAAAAATGTTGAAACTACTATTATCAACACGGTCACGTGATGATTTGCACACGACACAACTGCATTTTGCACTCGAAACGACGCATTCTCAAGTTTAATGTCGTCCTATGTTGCGTATAAAATAATGTATCTATAAAGTAGGAAAATCGATTGTTTTTCCCCGATCGCAGAAAATCAATCGATTTTTTTTCTCAATAGACTTTTATCTGATGTTATTTTTCATACGCAAGACGTTACTTAATACATCTCTCTCTCTCTCTCTCTGTTTTGTTATGAAAATATTCACATCTTTCTTTTTCTTTCTATCTATCTCTTGAAATTCACTTTTGTTTCTCCCCCCCCCCCCCCCCCCCCTGCAAGAGAATTTGCGGAATTTATCTACAAATACATCAGTTATTGTTTGTTAGATTTAAAACAGTAATGTTTTTGTTTCTTTTGTTATTTAGTTGTATAGATCTACATCTACTTATTTATCTTACTCTCCATTCTTTGGTCTACAAGTTACCAAATTCCGATTTAGATTACTCTCATGCTTTTGAGTCTATTTCTTATCTATAAATTTATTTTGCTGATTGTTTACTAGAGCTTGTCAAGAATGAAATATATGACTTGACTTAACTATTTGAGTTTACCGTCGCTTCGGCAGTATTTCAGTCATATAGCGACGTCCAGCTAATTACAGGTGGAGGAAGACCCCGAATGCACGGAGGCATTTGGGTAGAACCACCGACCTATCGCAAGCCAGCTGGAAGGCTTCCTCACATGAAAATCCGAATGGCCCTGCCGGGATTCGAACCCACGCGGTGAGGGGCTGAGTGAGTGTTAAAGTCAGCGACTTTACCCTCTCGGCCACGGAGGCCCCTTTGAAATATATACTACTCAAAGTTTCCTAAGCACCACCGGCTATTTTCCCATAGAGTCACATGTAAACACATGCTTAATGTAATGCTATGTACCTGAAAGGAAAGCGTTAGCTGACCATCATTTTTACGCATAGTTTTTGTCAAAATGATAGAAAAGAGACTAAAAAATGAGTTACAACGATTTAGCCAATTCCTGTCATTAGTTGGCAAATTCACAAACGTGTGTTTTTTTTGCAAGAAATGGCATTTTATAAATTGAAGTTAAATCGTGTGATCAATACAGAAAAAAATGACCATGAACAGGCCAACATCGTCACAAATATCCTTAAAAGTATTCCATTTAGAAAACAGGAATATTTGAAGATCAAAGTTCTGAATTTAGCTGACTTTAAATTTTAAGGTCTTTCTCAAAATTTCGCACTTTCTAATTATGATTAATTCCCAGTATTGAGGATCCGAAAGGCTTATTTTTTGTAACTGGTAGTAAGTTTGGTACATAAACAATACTTCTGCATAAAAGCAAGATTTGTTTTATTGTAAAATTTAATGTAGCATGCCTTTAAAATCGCTTGTCAAAGCATGAAACGCTACGGGAAAATAGCGGATGGTGCCTAGCAAACTTTGAGTAGTATTATTGTCACTGGGTGAAAAAAGTGAAGCCTGGCTGAGACTCAAACACGGAGCCTTCACTTACCAACTGAACTACCAGTGGTGGCAGCTTACACATTATTCTCATCTATTGTGATTTATTGGTACCATGACATACTTCCCCACCAAACTGGAATTTGTCCTTGAATTTCCAAATGGATCCAGGGGACCTCACAGCACTTAAGCCATTGCCCAACTTGTGTTCCAAATGTCGCAGGTTGAGAAAAATGTGCAGCCTGATTGAGACGCTTTCCTGGGACCTTTCCCAGGCGACCTTTTTGGATGAGCTTCCTGTCCTCAGACATGATTCTCGTCTACTGTGAGTTATCACTAATGATTCAAATGAGATGTAACAGACCAATCCAGGATTTGAATCCGAGATCCTTGATCAAAGGGATGGGTAAGCTACAGGACCACATACAGAAATATATCATAGATAAATGTAATGGTGAGAAAAATGTACCTCCTGCCCGGGAACTGAACACGGAGCCTTACCCTTAAAAGGTAAATTACCTGTACTGACTGAACTACCTGGTCGTTTACACACACTGTAATGATTCTTCCCGGTTGTGAGTTATTGGGTACCATGTCATACTCCCTGCCAAGGTTAACAAGATGAATATGATCACATGCAGCCCGGTGATGAGCTTCATATGTCCCAAGTTAAGAAAAATGTGCAGTCTGACAAGACATGAACCCAGGACCTTTGGATATCAGGAATGCTTTATCAACAGAGCTACCCAGCCACTTATGCATAGTTTTCTCCTATTATTGGTACCATGACAAAGAGTTACTTATATGAGTAGGTTATAGTTTCTTCCTGAATTCACAGGACAATGCGGACATTAATATCCAACTCGAAATGATTGCATGGAAAATAGAATGCTGGTTTTCCACATGTGCAGATCTAGAGGAGGGAGGAGACTGGGGGTCCAGACAGACCCTCCTGAGAATGAGCCATTATGCATAAAACAACAAGAGACATGACCCCATTGGATATGGTTATTATTGCTGTTATACCCCCACACCCCCTCTCAAATGAGACAAATTGCTGAATTCACGCATGCTCCAGGTAACACCTCAGCGGACCAATCTCAGATCAAAAGTATGTGCTATCACTCTACATGGGATATGCTATTTATATAGTGTACCAGAGCAGGATTTGAACCCAAGATCCCTGGCTTATAAAGGGGTTGAGCTAACTCAAGGGCAATATATTAGAAAGAAATACTCTAACCACTTGGCCACTTATCTAATGGCATGACATCACAGACATGTATCATGTGATATTGACAATGTTAATTTCAGACATGAAGGAATTTCCCTGATTGATATTAACGACATTAACTTTTGACTTCACATACACTGTATTTGTTAAAAAGAACTTACAGACTGAATTTGATGGATTTTAAAAATTCAGCGAGTATTGTGCATGTGCACCCCCAAGCACTCTGAGGGGAAATCTAAATGTTTTGTGCCCATAAAGAACAGACAGCAGATCTTTGAAAAAAAAAAATGTTTAAAAAGTGCTTTTGCAAATTATATGGAAGGATATAATACTGTTAATTAATACCTGTCCAGACTGCTTGCAAATGTTTAATATTTTTAAGGTCTCTCTTAGTGCACCTATCAATATTTTGCCCCAGGAGGGGTATGGGCTAACCTGACAGGGGAACTTGACTTTTCTTTCATCACCAAAGAGCAATAGAAATTTGTCAAATGGATATGCTTTTCAGTTTGCACAGGATTCCAGCCTGTTGAGAACATTCTTCTGTCAAAAGTCCCATGTATGCCCCCTCCCAACAAACCCTGGGGCAAAATATTAATAGGTGCATAGGAAACTGAATTCCAAGAGTTACATAATTACTTTAAAGCAGCATAACCCAGGCCTATGTGACAAAATGACCAAGGGCTGACAACTCTCTAAGGTAGAATAAATACCAAACTACTTTTCTTTAAAATTATATTTAATATAAAATATATAAAATGAGAATATTAGAAAAAGAATTAAAGAATATGGAAAACAAGAAATATCTTTAAAAAAGATATTCGGCGTAGGATGAAAGAAAAACGAGATTTTCATTCATGCATAAATATACTTTAATTAATTAAGAAACTTATAAATGGAAATATATGCAAAACACATTTCAAAGACTCTAATGTTATGATAGGTTAAAAAAATAATTGTAAAAAACATGTCTAATTTTGGTAGTGAACAATGATGAATTGCAATGTTTTTAACAAGGTTTATTTTGCAAATAAGAAAATAGTCCACGAGATGTGTACAACAACAGGAATGTAGCAAAAAAAAAGTACAATTTTAAAATAATGTCTATATATATTCAAAACAAAATGTACAGTAAAGAATGACTAGACTATTATACAAAAGACACGACTGACCATTATCGTAAAAAATTGTAAAATGATTAAAATCAGAATATGAAATGATTTGATATAACAAATATTTCAGAGTACCTCCAAATGTTCTTATTTAAAAGCAGTGTAATGTTATAAATTATCCTATGAACTATAAAAAAATCTATGATAATCCGCTGCATAAAACCTAATTTAGTTGTAGACGTTTTTCCGCTTCGTAAATATTATTCTTCCAGTATTCTAGAACATTCCGAGGAAAAGCGCGCGAAAGACCGACGCACAACAAAGTTAGTACGCTCTAGAAATAGTTCAGTATTTTTTCTATGAAATATACTTATTTATAGACGGTAATTCAAAAAATTTATCTGTAAATAGGCTTGTTTGATATTTGTTCATATCATTATTGCATATGACAATTATGATATAAAATCGTTATTAGTTGTTTTGGTTTTGGCGAATTAATTTTCAATGAGAGCATCTCGGCAGGCTGGAAGAATTCAATATACATAGTAATTAAGGGGTTTCATGTCATAACACGGTGGATTCTTTTTGTTGTTTTAAATCATTTTCACAAAGTAGCATTCCTCAATTGATGGAAAAGGGATTGTATTTAACTTACTGAAATCACTTTCATGTTTACATCAAAAAGAAAAGTAATAACACCAAGCTGAATGATATATACAAGCTGCACCCCTTATTTACAGTAATTTTATAGTCCATAACGAACAGGAGTCCTTTTATTCAGCTTAGAATTATTTACCGCTGTTAGCGTACATTTGATTGGTTTAAGATGCGAGTTGAAATCGAAAATATACAGCTACGCCGAAAAACCCATCATTTACTCTTTAAAAAAACAATATCACGTGAATCGTGCAATAAATTGTAAATTCCCAAAAACACTGACAACACTGAGGTATACTGATAAAGGGCCTATGTAAAGAAACTATAGGTTTAAACTTCTAAACCTTAAACATCTCTCTTAATACACTTAAAACTTAGCAAAACAGTTGATATAACCATTTCAAACCCTAATCATATCTCATTCTAAACAAAAGGTAATAAAAGAAACCTGTGATAAATCTTATATAACCAAAATCGGTTAACACAGTTCCACTCTGGCCTACGTGACAAATACAACGTACTCTAAATCTACGCTTATTTTCAGGCCACGTCAAAATTATTTTGTGACACTTAGTCCAATAGCAATCTGTTTGATGCTAAATGTTTTTTTTGTTGTTGTTTTTTTTGGGGGGGGGGATGTTCAGCAGCCATTAGAGTCAAACACAAGACCCCTGGTATACTGTAGGAATGTGCAGTGAATTGTAATGTATTATATATATACACTATATTCATATTATAAATCCTCCTTGAGCAACAGATTCAAAGAGATTGCAACACCTGTTTTTCTGGTGTAAGTTGATAGTTTATATATGGCAAAGTAATGGAATGAAAGCTGAATTTGCTTAAAATTTGATTGCTCTCTTTTGTAACCTGAATGAAAAGTGAATCTTTTATAATTGTGCATACTTATATACTGTAGTTTATAGTTTTATGCAACTTGGTTCCATTTTGTCAGGCACTTCTGAAGAATATTCATTGAGTTTGTGCTATGGCTATTCCATTTAGAAATGTTTTGGTTCCTGCAGTTTCAGATGTATAGTGAAGCAAACTGTGCTGGGCAAATTGGTGAATTTGCTTTGTTTTATGAAATGATTTCTTGTTGTATGGTGTGGTATATATTCATGATCAAAGACTGGTTACTTTCAAGGCATTGTTTACATACCAGTTTTACTATTGTGATGCAGCTTCTTTAATTTTTGCCTCAGATGCATAGGTAAAGAGAGCAGGTATCTTCTGTTTGTTCATGTGCATACATCAATGTAAATCATATTCTAAAAAATATGTTTTCATAGACCATTTTAAGTTGGATAAATGAATACTCATCAAGTCAAAAAATGTAAATGAATATCAATGAGGTACAGCTTAATGGAGGAGTTCCTATGACACATTTATTTCATGTACTAATAAACATATAGTTTTGATGATCTTTTTCCCTCTCCATCATTCATGCAACAAAACATACGTGCAAGTTTTACTTACTCAGTTTATTTGACAACTTTTCATTTTTATGACACGAATAATTGAAATTATAATTTTATGACAGTTTTTGTATTATACAGGTTTCTCTCTGACTTGGAACCTTAGCAAGGTCCCTATTACAGATATAAATTCCCTTTTCCCTCACCTTGGAAATCATTTGAAAGGGAAAAACTTTATGTTCTTGTAATGTGCAGCTCCCAAAGTTGTTGCATTGAAGTGTACGTACCATTATGATTTGTGTAATGCATCGAAAGAGGACAGTGATAGATTTTTACCTTGTAGGACAGCCCTCTTTATGGGGAATGAGGTTCATTTCAAATTAGTATCTTGAAGAGCCAGCAACATAAAATTTTAACAATAAGCAAACCCCCCTCTCACCCCACCGAGAAAAAAAGTTGAGGTCATCAGTCTGATTTTGGTGTCATTGGCGTTGTCGTCAGAAAAAACTTTAACCTTGGCCATAACTTTTAAACTTTTGAAGCTTCTGTCATCAAACTTGACATATACTTGTTCACTATAACAAGGTGTATATTTCCGTAAAGGGTCATAACTCTAAAGTCCATTTGGACCAAAGGTATACAGTGAAAAACTTTAACCCTGACCATAGCTTCTAAACAAATAAACCATCTTCTTTTTCCCTTGGGACCCAATAGTTCATCAGGTCATCCAGATTTCATTGTCGGGGCTGTAACTTAGACATGGTTAACAGGATTTCTTAATAACTTTGCAATAATATGTATCTCAATGAACTGAAGTGTCATGCACAAGAATTAGGTTCCAAGCTCAGATGTCAAGGTCAAAGGCCACAGAGCTGAATTTGATTGTTCAGACATGTATCACTGGATGTTCAAATAACTTGACAGTTATGTTAACATCAATGAGGCGGAGTGCTGCATGCAAGAGTTTGGCAGCTCTTAGGCCAAGGTCACACTTTGAGGTCAAAGGTCAATTGCTTGTCCGGACAAAATGCAGATAAATGTTTCGAACCAAGGTGTTTTGGATCTTACAGATGTGCTAGGATCATGAAATCTTGACCACAAATACACACTGACGTTTATTTTATACATTATGATGGTTGTTGTAATTTTTAGCTCGACTATTCGAAGAATATGAGAGCTATTGTAGTCGCCCTGGCGTCGAGGTTGGCGTTGCAGCTTTTGGTTAAAGTGTTGCATGCAAGTTACTATCAACCTTATATCTCAATAATCATTTATTGTATTGACTTAAAAGTTTAAAAATATGTTAAGGGGTCTCAGACAACCAACGTAGATAACTCTTGATGGAATATATTACAAATTATGGTCCCTTTTTAACTTTGAAATTTTGATTAAAGTTTTGCATGCAAGATACTCTCATGCTTATATCTCAGTATCTAGGCATGGGATTGATTTAAAACATCTTTAATATGTTAAGGGATATCATACTTTCATGGTAGATAACTCTTGATGGAATATGTTACAAATTATGGCCCCTTTTTAACTTAGAAATTTTGGTTAAATTTTTGCATGCAAGTTACTTTCATGCTAATACCTCAGTATCCAAGCATGTGATTGATTTGAAACATCTTTAATACATTTAGGGGTATCATACTATCAAGGTAGATAACATTTGATGGAATATATTACAAGTTATGGCCCCTTTTTTTAACTCTGAAATTTTGGTTAAAGTTTTGCATGCAAGGTACTTTCATGCTAATTTCTCAGTATCCAGGCATGCAATTGATTTGAAACATCTTTAATACATTTAGGGGTATCCTACTATCAAGGTAGATAACATTTGATGGAATATATTACAAGTTATGGCCCCTTTTTAACTTCAAAATTTTGGTTAAATATTTGCATGCAAGGTACTTTCATGCTTTTATCCAGAGTCCAGGCATGGTATTGATTTTAAACATCTTTAATATGTTTAGGGGTATCATACTATAAAGGAAGATAACACTTGATGGAATATATTAAAAATTATGACCCCCTTTTAACTTAGAATTTTGGTCAAATTTTTGCATTCAAGCTACTATCCAGCTTATATCTCAGAAATTGCTTGTGGAATTGACTAGAAAGTTAAGGAGTGTCTTCAGGGGGCTCAGAAAACCAAGGAGGATAACTTTTGGACTGAATTTTATTACAAATTATGGCCCTTTTCTTGCTTGGAGTTTTGGTTAAAGATTTGCATGAACAGTGTTATTATGCTTATGTCTCAGTAACTAGGCTTCATAAAATATTAAGGGGTATCAGAATATCAAGGTATATCATTTTTGACTATTATTATGCACAAGGTATGTGAAGGGCAAGAACTGAAATAGATTTCATTTGATTTACCAATGATAATAAAATGACTTGATGATAACAATGTATTCATTTTACATTTCTTTTCATTTCAGATAGTCTTTATTGCAGAATAAACAATAAATGGAACACACTACCACATTTTGACCAAGGGGATTTTGATTGTCCCCCGATTAACCCTTTTTACTGAGAGATTTGTGCAAGTCATCCAGAAGATCAGTCTGTAGAGAATGTACCCACCCTGAAAGCTTAAAACCTATAACATTATGTGCACAATGGCTAAACAGTATTCTGAATGACAGAAATGAAAGTTCTATGTAAGGGAGAAAATAGTAAACTATTATTTGTTTTATATTGATTACGAAACAAGTTCTCACAACTTATATCAATCAATCGAGATGGCTCTGATGGTGGCATACGTGGTCATAATTGTAAGGAAAATTCACGTGTCTGGACGAGCGACCACTTTATACTTAGTGTACCCTCTTATGTACCTGACCAGGAATCGAACCAGGGACGCATTGTTGAGAAGCGAAGCGCGTTACCACTACGCTATCCAGGCACACATGGACGAAACATAGAAAAGACCCGTAGGGCAGAGATATGTCTTTCTAGGAAATGTTGGATGGATTGAGGCATTTCTCAGAAATTGAAATCAATAAGCATGAGGAATGCTTTGCCTTGATGAAGTATAAGGCAGAGCAGGGTCTCTCGATCTATATACTATCTGTATATAGAGAGACCCTGGGCAAAGATAAATGTTGGACTGAATACTTCTTTAATGATGGAGGATAGATAGTTGATATTTAATTTAACCTTTTGTTGACCTTTTTTGTTTCAGACAGCATTCAATGTAGAATAAATAGTCAAGAGAATGAGCATTCCCAGTGGCAGAGTGGTTCGAGCATCTGCTTTGGGAGTGGGAGCTAGGTTGTCAGTTTGATTCCTGGCTACGACATACCAAAGTCATATAAATTGTTACTGGTATAGCTCTCTTCCTTGGCGATCAGCATATAAGGATAGTTCCAGGACTGGTTAACCTTGTGTCCGGGTAATGTGACTGAGTGTGGTATCATGCTTAATATCTATGGACTCAAGTAGACATAGTCTCAAAGTGACTGAAATACTGTTGGTTGGACGTTAAACCCAACAAACAAACAGTTAAAAGATTGGGGTCCATCTCTGTTGCAGCAAGCAACAGAATATCTGAATTTACTGAATCATTATAGTATGTATACATGACTTCAGATCCAAAGGTTGTGAATTTAAACGTTTTTTTTTGGGGGGGGGGGGGGGGGGGGAGCATACACAATTCAAATGAATTTTAATGAAAACAACATATTAACAGAAAACTTAGTTCTGTTAATATTATCATGATTTGCATTTCGTATTAATTTGATAGTTTTCTTATGGCAAAATACTGCTATTGTCTGCACTGCACCTTGATTCTAATTGTGAATTTAAGTCACTTTGAAGTTACTTTGGGACATACAATCATGTATGTGCATGTATTTTAAGATACTGGTTATGTGAAAACTCATTGTTCATTTTTTTTGATTTTAAATGTAATTAATTTATTTAGTTTAACTCATTGGTTATGTGAAAACTCATTAGTTCAATATTAAGTTATTTTAACTATATATAAAGAGATTCTGAATACACATCTACTAAGTAACTTGATTCATGCATGCAGTCATTGAATGATGTTATCTTAGATATACTGTCAGTCACATTTGTTTTCAAGAAACCATCATATCAACATAAAACTTTGCAACACTACAGATTCAAACTCCTGATCTTACCACTAGTCTTAATCATACATGGAAATGACCCGAACAACAGGTATTAAATCAGACTAATCTAAAAGTCTATCAAAGGAGGTTGACCAGGTTTTATGTTTGCTACTCCTCAATGAGTTCAGGTATTTACCAATTAATGCAATCCACATGGCATTTCTGCTTCACTGAAGTTAAATAATTAATTAAAATAGGGTGACTAATAGTACTTTGATTAAAGGGAAGTTCTCTCTCTTTTATTGAATAAAATCTCTTTCTCTCTCTGTAATGAGTAATGGAAATTCTCTCTCTTTTATTGAATAAATTCTCTTTCTCAATCTGTCACGAGTAAGACTCTCCTCCCCTTCTCTCTCTGTCATGAGTAAACTCCCCCCCCCCTTCTCTCTCTCTCTCTCTCTCATATTAACTCTCCCCCCTTCTCTTGTCATGTAAACTCTCCCCCCCCCCCTCTCTCTCTCTCTCTATCATGAGTAAACTCTCCCCCCCCCCCTCTTTCTCTCTCTCTCTGTCATGAGTAAACTCTCTCCCCCTTCCAGGGTTCGTGTGACGTTACCTGACAAGAGTTGTCTTTCGTGGTTTTACTGTTTAAGTCTTTACAGAGTTACCGTTCGTTAAAGTTTCTACAGAGTTATCGTTCCTTGTTTTACTCCCGCCATTGTTGTTTTTATGAAAACTGACTTCTCTGGAGGCAAGTTGTGGCCTATCACGATGTAAGATATAATTATAGATCTGATAAATCATATTTTAAAGTCATTTATTATCTTTTGTTTCATGTGCATTTGTTTATTTTATTCATGCATCGATATGTTTTGGAATACTGAAGGTCGTAGTTCAGCTTTATAGCACGAGGCTAGCGATTCTACTTTCGTTTCTATTGTCTTGCATTTTCTGACCGATTTGATTATTAAGTGGAAATAAGGGTGTGTTATTCGATAGACTGATGTTAAACATATGTGATGTCGCAGTAAGTTGGCGTAAATGATGTATATGAATATGATTTCCATTGTTATTGGTTAGGCCTTGTTTGAGTGTAAAACTACGGAAGGCCATATTGGTCACAATCAATATAATTTTCCCGAATTCTATGTATGATGTTTTATTCTAGTCATATACTTAGTGTGCTTTTTCTTTGTATATTTCCAGCCTTTTACCTTGAATTATCAGAATAAAGGGGTTATACGTTTAGTCGTCTTGGGACTTTACAGTAAAAGGATCACAACGGGCCTGATGCGGACTCCCTCCATACAGACATCGACATTGCCGTTCAACGTCTAAAGATCAGTCGGAATTCATCATGTCTACCGAAGAACAACCAGAAAACGACTACAAACCGTGGATCAGGATCCATCACAGCAGTCGCGCCGCTTAACGGTCATGACAATAAAGGTCAAGAAAAATTCCAGCGATTAGCTGACCCTCAAATTCAACGCATCACAAAAAAGTGGGATGAGATTGACACTCAATTGAAAGATGCTGATCAGCTACCGAATGAAAAAGCAGTTCTCTTAGAAAATAAAAGTGCAATAAGCTTAAGAGCTGTTGAATTTGAACAGATTTGCAGTTCATACATTAATTCCTGAACAGACATAATTCGGTTGAAAGTAATGATGAAAGGGAACGTTTCCAAAGACAGTTGTGTGGTTTTAGAATTTTGATAATTCTGCTATCAGAAAGTTAACTCTGAAAATACAAGACATTGAATTTGGAAGAAAATGTTCAACCTCTTCAAAGCAAACAAGGTCCTCAAGATCTTCACATTACAGTCTATCATCTATTGCAGCTAAAAAACGTGCCAAGGCTGAAGCTCTCAAAGCTTCTTATGCTATTGCAGAGGACGAAGCACGCTTAAAAAGAAGGCAAGCGGATCTCATTGTACAGAAGGCGATCACCGAGAAAGAAATGTAAATTTGGATACTGAAATAAACTTGCTCAACATTAAACGTGAATCCATTGAATTGTCTGCAGAAGCCAAGGCTTTAGAGGAAGATGATTGTAGTTTAAAAGATCTTGAAGAAGAGACTCCCATTGAGCGGACGCGGGCGTATTTGAGAAGTGTGCCCTTGTCGAATGACATTAAGTTTAACAATGTTGACAATGAAATGTTTCAAATGAAGAAATTAGGAATAGAACAGAAAGTGTTGAAGAGTCTCATGCCATTCCAGTTGCCTTCACAAGATATTTGTTGAAGAAGGGCTTATTGTTGTCGCGCCTAAAAAGTTTCAATGATAAACCAGAATTATATCCTACATGGAAAAAATAGCTTCAAAAAAATCATGCATGAACTGCAAGCTACACCTACTGAAGAAATGGACCTTTTTATTAAGTGGTCGGTCCTTCATCACAGCTCATATGATTAGTATCAAAGCTGCTAACTCGTGTAACCCGGAGAAAGCTCTGTCAAGGAGCTGGGCAAGATTGGACGAAAGGTACGGCTGCCCCGAAATGATGGAGCGGCTCTAAAGTCAAAATTTTGGGCGCGTTTCCGGCGATTCATAAAGACATGTTCCGCCTGTATGATCTCTCAGACATTTTAGATGAAATTGAATCTGCCAAAGAAAATGTAAATTATGCATGTTTACTTGCATATTTTTACAGTTCCACCGGTGTGACACCTATTGTGGGAAAAAACTTCCTATTTTCCTTCAAGGAAAATGGACAAGTGTTGCCAGTAGTTATATGCAGGAACACAGGGTACCATTCCCACCCTTCAGTGTGTTTGTTTCAATTTATTCGTGAACAATCCCGTGTAAGGAAACAATCCAGCATTCACCTTTTCTGTGGACTCAAAGGTAGAATTTCAGAGTAAACGCTATAAAGACAAGCTTGTTAATGTGACAGCAAGGAAAACAGAAGTTGTTCAGCCTGAAACAGATTCTCAAGACAAAAAGTGTCCATTACACAATACTTACCATACATTAAACAAGTGCAGAGGATTCCGGCACAAATCTCTTGAAGAGCGAAGAAAATTTCTGAAAGAGAAAAACCTTTGTTTCAAGTGTTGTGAATCGCTTCTCATAAACACGTGACTGTAAATCTGAAATTAATGTGAAAATCAGTAGTTCTCCCTCCACTGCTCTGCATTCGACTTCCCCGGGGCGACAAATGGGGGGGAACCCAGAGCTCGTCTAAACTCATCCAGCTTGACTCATTTTTTGGGGGATTCCTTCAATGGAAAGTCTTGTGCCAAAAACTTTCTTGGCGCTTTTTCCCCTGAAAACAGTCCGCGCGTGCATCAAACGTATGTGTCGTTGATGACATAAAATCGGTCACTGGCGGTCAAGTTTTTTTTGACATTTTGGTTGTAAGATGACACTGTAACTTACCTTTTAATCATCTTGTGGGAAGCATCACACTCGGGAAGGGGAAAGCTGGGGTTCATCATCGAAGCGCATGATCAAGTCATTTTTTGAATCCCCCAACTCTGATCGAATGTAACAACTCCCCAAATTCGCGCGAAGAAACCCAACACCTAGGGTGGCCAAACATTACCATCATCTTAAGGATAAAGCAAGTTGTTCCCAAAATTTGATCCAAATGCAATATACTTTTTCTTCTGGGGAGAGATTCATTGAAGTCACCATGTTTTGGGTCAACGCACGGCAGGGGCAACGTCCCATATGCACAGAAACTCAGACTTGGTGGACAATAAGGGGGAAACATTTTTGGGGCAAACCACAAGCCGTCATCAGAAAATGCCTTAAAAACCCCACATTTTAACTGGCCGTGCTCCTTGCCCCCATGCACAAATGAAATTTGAGTTCGTGAAGACATGATTTGTCAAATACCCAAAAGAGCAAAAGCTCTCAGTAACTTCATACTGAAAAATTTTGGGAAAAATTTTTTCCATAAACTAAACTGACGAAAGGCCCGGAATGTCGGAAAACGATTTAGATTTTCTGAAAATAATGAACCCCATTTTGAGAAAGAGAGGGGACTTTGGGGGTCACCATTACCCTTAAAAAGGTCGCATGCTAAACTGCCAAACAACAAAAAACTTGCATTTAAAAGAGCAAATCACTAGAAAAAATCTTCCAAAATCCAAAAAGAAAAAACCCATTTTTTCCCCTTTTGGAAGGCATTTTGAGAAATGGCCATGCTGAGAGGGCTCCCCCAGTCAACAAATGAAGAATGCTGGTTTTCCCAAATTTTCGGCGTGTACCACCCTAAGAACCCGGGACAAAGTAAGGGGGGGTTTTCGACTCGTCTGCCAATTTGATGGAGTTTCTCTCAACGAGCTTTTCTTTCCGGGCCAGACCTGACAAATAGTCTATTGGGGGTTCTTCAAAGGGTTTGTAAAGAGTCGTGGCATTATGGGGGCATTAACAGATGTTTCTGTTTTAAAGTTTCTGAAGATCACCGAACTTCCAAGGTTCTTTTGGGGACGGGGTAAAAGACCAGGAAAACCCCTATTGAATACCGCAGACTTTCATTCTTCGGGAACAAGCCGTCGCCACGTTCGACATATGGGGTTTAGAAAGACCCGCACATATTAGAAACAAAATTTGGGGGAAGACGTAACTGATTTTGAGAATAACTTCTAGTTGACGATGGGGACATCTTTTCCACAACAAACAAACAGTTGACTTAATCAAGAACTCAGCAGGCATTTAAAATTAGGGAAACTGCGAGCATAAATAGCGTCAAATTCCAAGGGGGGGTTTTTATGCTTTCCCACCAAGGATCTTTCAAGTGACATGATATCTTGGTTTGAAAAGACACCTTTCCAGCCCCGTATCTAGGTTTTTAACTGGAATTTAGAAACTGACACTTTCTTCTTTGTGGTAAACATGCAAGATAAGGCAAATACTCGAAGAGGGATTTTCGGGGATGAACAGTGTGTTCACCTCGGTTTCTTGTCGCCAGTAGTCATTTAGGGGAAAAAACATTCTAGACAGATAAACAATCTTGGTATTTACTGGTGAAAAATTTGCCATCAGATCTGTTAGACAGATGGTACATTGGAAAATTTGCTAGCGTTCCGAAAGGTCTTCACTCCTCGACATACTTACCCCGAAATTTTGGGCCCCGTGCGAAAGAAGTCAATACATGTATTCTGTGCGCATCGAACTTTCCCTTGCTGCGGTTGGATACATCAAGACACGTCAAAAGGACACCCCATTTGGTTTAAGGGGGAAACCCAAAATTTCCCCGCTTCACGGCCATTCAATTCCAAGGGAGAATTATCCAGCGTTTAGCTGTTGAATTGCGATGCTATGGCAGAACATCTTAGGGCACCAATTTAAGAGTTTAGAATTACACCGATAGCAAAGTGGTACTTGGATACATCTTCAACAAGACGAGACGTTTTTTTCACCCATGGACCAACCGTTTTCCCCCTTTATCAGAAAAATGACAAGCCGAACAGTGGGCATACATCTCAACAGAGAAAAAACCTGCAGATCAGGGAACTCGTGATTTCCTTCACAACTTAAAGACATACATGGGTTTAATGGGGGTGAATGCTTGACTACTCATGAAAAAAAAAATATATGCCCTTTCGATATGATAGATCCAAATATGACAAAGACTCAGGGGCCGGAAGTTACTTGTTTTAAAAAACAGAGCCCCATGTGTTCGTTGGGTTTACACCGATTTTTCTAAGTTTTCCTCCTGGAAATCCCTTGTAGAGACAGTTGCTTTACTTTGCCATACAATCATTTGTGGGCAATTTAAGACGTGGGGTTGGCATGTAGCTCGAAAGCAAAACCGTTGGAGCTTTTCAAGAAAACAAAAAGGGTCTTATAAAGACTGTGCAAAGGGGGTGTTATGGTGAAGAGATAGACGTCTTTAACAAGCAAACCTCTGTCAAAATCTAGTTCATTACTTTTACTTAGTGTTTCTGGATGATGATGGGGTTCTTAGAGTTGGGGAAGATTGAACAAAGCAACAACGGGAAATGAAACAAATCCAAATTTTAATTCCCGGAAGACACCACATTGCCACTCTCCTTTTTCAACATTTTCGCAGTTGCCAAACATCAAGGGTGCATTTCCCTCGGCACCATCAGAAGTGCGGGGTTTTGGATAACGGGTGGCAAACGTTTAATATCTTCGTTCTGTAGGATGCTTTAAAGTGCGGGGAAAATTGAGGGGAAATTTGTATCTCAGAAGAGGGCTGACCTACCCCAACCGTCTAAGCCGGCCCGGGCCTTTCACGACTTTGGGAATAGACACTTTTGGGTCCAGGGGAAGTGGTTTAAATCGTAAAAAAAGGGGTGGTGCTTTGAATTCAAAAGTTGGGCAATACTCTTTACTTGTATACCCCCAGGGGCATCATAAGAAGTCATAGAAAAATGACGTCACTTCATTCTTTAATGCCTTCAAACGCTTTGTTCCCATTCGTGGAAAGGTCAAAAGATACGTTCTGACAGAGGCACCAACTTCTTTGGGAGCAACCGACGATCTGAAAGTAACGCGTGAAAGTTAAAATAAACCTGTGAAAGATTTCTTGTATAACAATGGTATAGGTGGTTGTTTAATCCACCACACTTTTCTCATTTTGGTGGTGTTGGGGGAAACGCCTTATAGGAGTCCCCGGGCGTGTCCTTGACTCTATGCTTATGGACATATCACACCGACTTACCCATGAATTCTTACAACTTTTAGGGCAGAAGCTTCCGCAATTGTAACAGTCGTCCACTTTCCACTATAAACTGCCCCAAAGACCCAATGCCGTTGAGTAGCAATTTTCTAACGCAGAAGCCGGATGTCTCGGGTGATGCCACATGGTTGAGCGAAGGCCTCTATCGGTGCAAGGGAAACCTGCAGCATCAGGGGATCTTTCTGGAAAAAGTGGAGAATTATACTTACAACATTGCAGAACTATCAAAATGGAACAAGATAAACGAAATCTTGCCGTTGGTGATGTGGTCTTGCTGAAAGACAATTCCGTTGTTCGCAACTATTGGCCGTTAGGTGGTGACAAAAGTATTTCCGAGCAGTGACAGCGAGTGCAAAGGTTTAAGTCAGGGGCGTGTATCGGGAAGGGGGGCCTGCCGTGTTCATCCCTCCTGGACTGAACTTTGGTTGTGCGAAAGTTAGAGGTAAAGCGGACCGCTCTAGGGACATTGAACTATTTAAGGTATGTAAATTTACATCAGGGGAGGAGTGGACTTCCGCAAGATTGTCTTTGTGGTTTTACGTTTAAAATCTTTCAATTACCGTTCGTTAAAGTTTCTACGATATCGTTCCTTGTTTTACTCCCGCCATTGTTGTTTTAGAAAATGACTTCTCTGGGGGCAAGTTGTGGCCTATCACGATGTAAGATATAATTAAGATCTATAAATCATATTTTTAAAATCATTTATTATCTTTTGTTTCAGTGCATTGTTTTTTTTTATTCATATCGATTTTTTGGAATCTGAAGGGCGAGTTCAGCTTTATAGCACGAGGCTAGCGTTCTACTTTCGTTTCTATTGTCTTCATTTTCTGACCGATTTGATTTTAAGTGGGAAAAAAGGGGGTTATTGATAGTATTTTAAAAATATGTGAGCGCAGTAAGTTGGCGTAAAAGATTATATGAAATGATTTCCATTGTTATTGGGTTTGGCCCTTTTTTGGGAAAACTAGGGAAAGGCCCTATTGGTCCAAACAATATAATTTTTCCCCAATTCTATGTATGATGTTTTTATTCTAGTCATATACTTAGTGTGCTTTCTTTGTTATTTTCCCGCTTTTACCTTTAATTTTCAGAAAAAAGGGGTTATACGTTTTGTCGTTTGGGACTTTAAGTTTGAAATTAACCTCGACCGAAACGAATTTTTGTGAAACTCCTCCCTCTATTATGATTTTTGGTTTTTTATTCATACTAGGTCAAGTGCTCACAAACGTAACACAAACAAAAAACATAGTTCTTTTTTGTAAAGTAGGTCAACCGTTTACCCTGTTTTTCACACATACATGGTTGGATAAGCCCGTTAATATAAACATACTTGATTGACATTTTTGGGAACCCTCCATTTGTCTAGTAACAGTCCCCCCGGGTCAGTAAAGCCCACAATAACTGGTCCAAATTGGTCTATTAAAAACCCCCAAAATTTAAACTCATTATTTCCCCCTTCCTTTCCCGTGCTTTTAAATTTAAAACAACATTATTTTTTTGAGGAAAAAAAATCGATTTTGACATGTAATTTCATTTGCAAAAAGTTATCCGATTTGGAAAAACCCAATTTTATTTTTTAGCATTTTTTAAAAAATTAATACGGCAATTTGATTGGCTGTTTGATGCTTTGCAAACGGGCACTTGCTCTGTCGGCATGCTCAAAATATTGAAAAATTTTGTTTGATCGTTGAAATAAAAGCAATTTTTTAAATTTTGTTGCCGGGATTACTATTTTTTTTTTGGGGGGGGGGGTCCCTTATGATTTTTTAGTTTTGAAATTTGGTAGTTTTAAATTTTAAAAAAAATTTTAATTTTTTTAACCCCCCCCCCCCCTTAAAAAAGGGGGAAACAAATTCCCCCCCTTTGGTTTCCCCCAAAAGGTTTACCCCCCCCCCGCCCCCCCATTTTTCCCCTTATTTTTTTTAATTTTGGGTTAAAATTTTTGGTCCCCCCAACCCCCCCGGAAACCCCCCCAAGCCCCCGTTTTTGTTTTTCCCCGCTTTTTATTTTTTAAAGAAAATGGACCCAAATTAAAATTTGGGGTTTGGGAAACAAAAAAAAGTACCAAAATTTTCAAATATACTAAGGGAAATGAGGGATCAAAAAATTAAAAACAAAAGCTAAAACCCCCCAATTTTGTGCAAAACGGAAAGATGATTTCCCGTGGCGGGGTCACGACTTAAAAACATGTGTTGGCTAACTTATTTTTGGGGGGAAAAATTTGAACTGTGGGTAATTTTTTTTGGGGGTTTTACCATACAGAAAATTTTTAAAATTGTTTGACATAAAAAGTCACAATGAATCAACATTGCAGATAAGAAATAAACAATCAAAATGTTACTCTTATAAAAAATTTTAAGTTGACCATCAGTCAAGACTGTTTTAATATGGACTTTTTAGGTTAAAAATTTAAAAGGCCCTTTTTTGCTTTTCAAAAAATTTAAAAATTTAAGCAACATAAGATTTTTTGAACAAATGACTTTGGTTCATGTACCCATAAAAGCTGATATTTGTCTAAAATGCCCCAGGGTGTTCTTTAAAAAAAGTTGAAACTTTAATGAAAGAAAAATTTTTAAAATTTACATATTTTTTTTTAAAATTTTTTATTCAAAATATTATGTAACGAACACGGCCGGGCCCCGGGCCGGGGCCGGGGGTTTGTTACTTTTGGTGCCCAAAGTGGGATAATTAAACCCCCCAAACCGGATTTTTCCCTTTACCCACGTTTTTTCCGGGGGCCAAGTCTCGGGTCAAAACCCTTTCTGGGAGGGGGAAGTAATGTGCCGATGCGCGTCAGGGGTATAGGTACAATCCTGACAACTGCGTCAGGAGTCGACTTTTTTGGCTCATGGTTAGAGCTTTGGGGTTTATCCCCCCGGGCGGCCCGGGGTTCTTTTCGGCCGTTTTTTTTAAAACAATTTATATGACTGTGTATCCCTCAAAATTGTTGGGATACAACAGGAGCATAACTATTAAGTGAAGTTTAATGTATTGACACAGGGTTTATCTCAAAAAAAAATTTGGTCCAGTTCAAATTGGTCAGGGCTAGTCAATTCTCTGTCTACTGGGGTGCTGGGCCTGTTTGGGGAAAAAGGGAATGTTGAACCCTCCTTTTCTCTCCGTCATGAATAAACTCCTCCCCCTTCTCTTTTCTGTGTCAGATAAACTCTTCCCCCCCTTTTCTCTCTGGGGTTTATGATAAAACCCCTCCCCCCCTTCTCTCTCTCTGTCATAGTAAACTCTCTCCCCCTTTCTCCCCTCAGTGTCATGAATTAACCTCCCCCTCCCTTCTCTCTCTCCCGGCTTAAAAAACCCCCCCCCACACACAAAACCCCCACACCCTCTCTCTCTCTCTCTCTCTCTCTGTCCCTAAGTAAACTCCTCCCTCCTTCCTCTCTCTCTCTCTGTCATAGAAAAATCTCTCCCCCTCCTTCTCCCCTCTGTCTTTATTAAAACTGACCGCTGAAAATAGATTTACCGTCTAAAACAGGTGGGACTTAAAAAAACCCTTTAACTGTATAATATATGGTTATGCCCATGCATTTCAAATTTTGTTTGGGTTTAAATTACAACCCGGGTAGTTTTCCCCAAAACTTGAAAAAAAAGTTCAACATTTACATCTAAAATATAAGGGTTTGGATTTTTTAAAAAACAATGAAAGGGGAAAAACCAAAATGCAGGCCCCACATGCCCTTTGTTCAGGTAACCCCCATTTTTTACCAAATACTGTTACCCTTTCTCTGCAGAAAATGTTCAAATTTAACAATTTTGAACTAACCCTAGGGATATGAATAAAAGGTCTAAATAAATAGTATTAAACCCAAAAGCTCTTAACATGTAATACACATGAAATTTGCTTGGGACAAAAAAATACAGACAATAACATGATGTATTCCCAGTTTTGGGTTTGGAAAATTTTCTTTTATACACCTCAGTTAAAAAAATTTTAAAAAAATACATGTGTATACTAGCCAAAGGGTTTATTATTTTTTTTTACTTAAATTTTTACTTACGTTTTTTGGGAGGGATTTTAAAAGCAAAAAGATCGGGTTTAAAATTTAAATTAAAATTTAAAAGTAAGAAAAACACCAAAATTTAAATCACAAACCCTAAAGCTTGACACAAAATTTGGAAAATGGTTTTAAAAGCTAATTGAGTAAATTTTTTTCCCCTCTGATGCACCAAGGGTCAGTTTAGCCATGAGTTTTTTGTTAAATTCCAAGTGCATGACATTTCAACAAAATGACCACATGCATAATAATCTTTGCCCGTCAAGTGAATTTTTTAAGCGCAACTTTTTTTTTCCAAAACATTATATTTTAAAAGAAAAATTTGGGGAAAAAGGTTTTCATTTTTATGTTTGCTGAAAAGGTAAGCACTGCCATGTAGGGGAGGTAGGTGAGAGAATTATTACACCAAATTTTCCCAGACGGGTTTTAATCACAGACATATACAGGTTGGGAAAAAAAATTTTATGTTAAATGCAGGGGTTTTTACTTTGGGACCACTTTCCTGTTCTCTTTCCTGTGAATTCCCCCAAAGGGTTAAAATGTAATTCTTGGGGGGGGGGATTAGAATGGCCAAAAAGTATCGGTTAGAGGGTTTGTAAAAATGGTCCTTTTCTCAAACGGGGGACCCCGGCCATGTATATTTAAACATGGGTGGGGGGTTTTAATTCCACCAGGTTACTCATTTAGTCCCAGATTAGAGTGTTACAAATTTTAAAAATTATATTTTTTTTTGATTTTTATTTTTGTGAAGGTGGGCCCAATCTGCCATTAGCTCAGGGGGTAAAAACACTATGGTGGCGCGCGTGTTTGGCCTTTGGGGGTTTTAAGGGGAAAAGGTGTATATGTGGGGATAAATATCTGCCCGCGTTATATTTATTTTGGAACGCAAACGGCGGGAGTCTTTGGTTTGGGGCCATCAGTAACAGTAGGCACCCCTTAAATCTTACGTGTTTTGACATTGTATTAACATAAGTCAGGGGAATTTGATAAAAAAAAAAAGTCATTTTAATTACTGTTTTTATCTGGATTTACTGTCACTCGACGTGGGGTTTTCCTAGTAATTTTGGGTTTTCCAGCTTATATAAAATTTAACACGAAAAGGGAAGCCCCCCAAGTGCACATACACCCGACCAAACCCCCAAAACCAACCACAAGCGAGCGGGATGGCTTCCCTCAAAATGAAGAAAGTGACATGTAAGAATGGGAACCCACAATGGAAAGAACACGTAAATTAAATCTCTGCAGTTGTAACCATTTAGCCCCCTTTTTTTCTCCACATTTTAAAATATAAAATTTCATTTATAAATGCTCAATTTTTAACATAATATAAAAAATAAAAAAATTAAATTTTTTTTTTTTTTATTTAAATATTATATATTAAAAAATTTACAATTTTTGGGGTTATTGAAAGACCAAAAGTACCGGGGTTTCCCCTTTAACGGGGGGATTAGTTAAGTAAAAACATCCACTCAGTAAGCATTGAATGCCCCGGGTTTGAGCCCCTCGGGCTGTACACAAATTTCTCATAAAAAAATTTTTTAAATATATATATATACCACACTAACAACATACACCAGAAAAAAAGGGTTATTTTTTCATAAACATTTAACCTAACTTTTTGAAAAAAAATTTTTAAAATTTTAAAATTTTTTGAAACATTTTCAGTACTGTAATACCATCTGTTTAAAAAAAATGTAGAATTTAGTTTTAAAATACCCAAAAATAAGGCTACAAAGAGGGCAACAAAAACCAAACAATTTGGGTATTCGTGAATCGGGATATCACAATATTATAATCCCCAAAAACAACGGTTGTCCTTTGGGGGGCATTTCGTAAAAAAATTTGTTTTTAAACACGGGTTTTTTCCCTTTTAAACCCTAAAAAAAATCAAACATTTCCTAATAAAAACCCCTCTTATTTTCATTTTATTTGACGGGGTAGAAAGTTCGGAAAAAAACGATCGCTATTTTTTTCCCACAGGAGGGAGAGGTCGGCTTTTTCGATCATTTTAAACTCGACAGGGGGAAAAAAACGACCGATTTTACAGTGAAATTCCCCCGTCTTTTTTTCACTGTTTCCGGGGGATATTGGTTTTTTTTACAAAATGCACGATATCTCAGCCAATTTTTAAAAGTGTTTTTAAAAACAAGACATATTTAAACGGGGGAAAAAATGCCTTTCAATATCCCAAAGAAAAAAACCCAAAGTCTTTTTTTAAAACAAACAAGCGGCTTTCCGTTTGCTTATTTTAAAGGGATTGAAAATATAATTTAAAAAACAAAAAAAAATGGAAAAAATGATGCATAATAATGTTGATTTAATGCGGAAATCCCTTTTTATCATAAATATTTTACTTTTTGTTAAAAAAAAACTTTAAACTTTTTTTTCTTTTTATCATTTTCATCTTTTTAAGAGAATTGAAAGGGATAAATATAACTTTTTTGATTACGCATCCCCTTTTCTATCATGCAGAAAAAACAACAACAAAAAAAACAAAAAAAAAAAAAAGGAACATTTTAAGATGATAATACTTTCAACAAGAAATTTTTTCTCACGGTTTATTAAATAGATTTTTAAAAATTTTTTTTTTTTATTTAAAATCTATTTTTCGTAAATAATGACTTAACAAATATCATTGCAATTTGTCCACATTTAAATTTAAATTGTAAGAAACAACCCAAAAAAATTTTAAATCAAAGAATTTTTAAACCCTTTTAAAATTTATTGAGAAATTTTCCTTTTGGGGAAAAAATAGGGGAAAAAAAGGGCAGAGGTGTAAGCAAAATCGGAAAATAATTTTTTTTTATTTTTATGAAATTTTAAAGTTTTTTTACGTCTAAAACTTTCAACAACCATTTGCTTTATAATTTTCTTTTTTTTACAGGTTTAGAAAAAAAAACCATAAAAACCCTTTAGGGAAAAAATAAAAAAACGAAGGTAATATACAGTTTTTTGTCATTTTTCTTCAGGTTTGCGTAAACCCTAAAAGTAAAGCAATAAGTTTTCCCCTATGGTTTTTCGGGCTCATATAACATACTAATTCATGGGAAATGCACTCATTTACAAAAAAAATATCAAATTCACTATTCAACGCAGGCACCCCTTTCCTGAAAAAGGACATGGGATTTTTCTAAACCCAAAAACCCCAAAGACCTTTTTTCATTTCTTTTTTAAAAATTTAAAAGTTTTTTCATGTTTTTAGCCCTTTTACGAAAAACATGAATAATTTTTGAAAACGAATCACTTGGATTTTTCGGGATTTTTTGCGCATTTAAAGGGAAGGGCAATATTTTTTTTTTAAATTTTAATATACCCCAATCAATATCTTTTTAATATTTCAAAAATCAATGTTGTCAAAAAACAAGTACACAACAAAAAATTTTTTTTAAAGGGATGCTTAAGATTGGCTTTAAATCTCATGACGCTGGAGCGCGAAAAACAAATTAAAAATAAAGATTTTTATATTTCAACGACGTCAAAGCCCAAGTGACTAAAAAATTTTTTTTTGCAATGACATATTCTTCCCAACTTTCTATTAACCCCAAAAAAAAAAAAAATCTTCGACAATGCAACAGGTTTGTTTCACTTTTTAAAATGGGGATTCCATCAAACATAAAAAACTCCCCTGTTTGATACGTAATCACTTAAATTTTTTTAAACCCTTATAAAAGGGACTAATTTCAAAAAAATTTTAAAAAATTTTAATTTCTTTGGTCTAATTGGCGTTTTTTTATATTTTTAAAAAAAAATTCTTGCTTTAGTATGCATAAACGTCAAAAACCCCTAAAAAAACAAACTTTTCTTCAGTATGCACTTTTAAATTTTTAAAACTCTATAAAATTTTAAAGATTTAATTAAGTTTGACTAAAAAATTTTATATACCAAACGAAAAAAACCCTTTAAAAAAAAAAATCTTTTTGGGTTTTTTTGATGACGTTATAACCACTGACAAAAAAAAAATTTAAAATTAAAAAAAAAAATAAAGTAAACTTCTATGCCATATGCTGCCCAATTTCATGCTTCTAACACATGGGGGGTTTGTAAATTTAAACTTTTTTTTTGGACCATAGTTCGAAACTGGGGAACCCCATAAATTTTTTTTTTTTTTCAAAATTGGGGGAAAATTTGAATTTAAAGGGTGCACATCTACATCCAAAATACATCTTTTTAAAAAAATATCAAGATAATGGGACCAAAATTGGGGGCTCTAGACGCAAAAAAACTTTTGAACGACGTAAAAAATCTACGTCAGATGACGCCAATATGATTAAAAAGGACGAATGTATAAAAAGATAAAAAAACCCCGATATATAACTTCTTTGGAAAAAATTTAAGAAGATCCCCCTTTTTTAGATTGATGATTTTAATTTATAAATTGAACTTTAGCATTTTTTTAAAGTAAAGCCCTCAATAATAAGCTTTTGGGGAAAAATCTAGTGTGCTGTCCCTTTCGGGCAAATCCCGTTGGGTTTTTTTTCAAATATTTTTCATATTCATAATTCCTTGATTACTTACCCGCATCATTTGGCTTTTCATGTATTATAAAATGACACTTTTCATCACTCCAATTTTTATACGGGCATATGAAGCACTATAAACCCCTTTTTTTTGCTCACCTGAACACAACATGCTTTTAATTAGCTTTTTGGTCACCTTGCGTCCCCTCAAAAAATTTACTTTTAAAAACATATCCTCTGAAAACCCCAGGGTTGAAATTGATGAAACTTACATGAATGATCCTTGGTAGGCCCTTTTACCAAAGACTTAAAAGAATTTCCCTCCATTTAGAACCTGTTGCCCCTGACCAAACCAAAAGAATTTTATCTTAAAACTTAAAAGGTTTTTTTCCCCCTAAAACTAAGAATATAAAATTTAAAATCGTTTTTACAAATGGTTTCATTATAGTGCCCACCATAAGCTAAAATAAAATTGATCCCTTTTTTAAAAGAGACCCCTAAAAGGTCCTAATTTCCTCATATACCTATACAAAATTTCAAAATTCCTCCCAAGGGAAATTTTAAAAATCAATTTAAAGGAAACGGTACCCCTTATGCCTAAAAAAATTTAAGAAAAACAATTAATAACTTAAGAGGACGCAGGGCTCGACCCATTTCCTTTTATACTTTGTTTCAGAACTTTCTAATATTTTTTCTATCAACCCAAAAGTCAAACTTTATGCTTTGGTACAAAAGGTCAACCCAATGTGCTCTAAAACCCCCAAATTTCTTAAAAAAAGTAAAGTTTATCCCTTTGGAAAAAGGGGCTTCTCTATATAGAACATTTTAAATTCTTCTATCAAACAAGTAGTCAGAATTTTAATTTTATTGGGCACAAAATTTTTTCTACTAACTTTGCTTAAATAAAGTTGATTCCCTTTAAATTTGCGGCCCGCCCAAAAAGATGATTGACTATATTTTTGAGAAATTTTGTATATGAAATTTGAAGCAAAGCTTTCTGAAGCTTTCAAGGTAAAATCAAATACCTGAATTGTTTTTTAAAATTTTTTAAAATTTGGCTAATGATACTCAGGGGCCCCTTTTTTCCCTGGTCGGGTATAACAAAACAAGGTAAATCGGGGGATTAGTTGCCTTTATGATAACTCTAGCATCGTCAGACATTATTTTGAAACCCAGCGTTTGGGGCAAATTTGCAAAAAAAAATCTCATGTTACCGGAATGATTATACTTGTAAAGGTTTAGTGATATTTCAGAAATCCATGCTTTTATTTATAAAAAATTCCATGACATGGCGTAAACTTATGCAGAGCTTGCAAAACAAAACTCTCATAAATTTCATAAATACTTTTACGGGTAAGGGTTCTTTTCAATGTGTCTCAATGCTTCCCTGCCCAAAGGAGATTGAAATACTCTGGTATTGTAATGTCAATATAACCCACACATACTGCATGCTCATGTAAACTTCCTGTCATTTAAAGTTATATATCTTAGGGTAACATTTTACTGGCTCGTGATAGCAACACAATCTTGGGAAATTTGGTTCATCTGTAAAATGTAAAAACAAAACAAAAAACCCGCATGTGTTGTTCTATGTGGTGGTTATGGTTATATTGTTGTTGCTTCTATATTAAACAACGATGCTTACCTAAATATTTTAAAATTCTGGTAACAATAAATTCCTTTTTGTACCATCAGTGCACTAAAGAATACATGATTTTCAATATTACTTTTAGTCATTAACGGAACGATGATGATCTATCAGTGCATGTCTTACTGGCATCCTTGGGTGTAAATACAAT
The DNA here is from genome assembly GCA_021229015.1 of Solen grandis. Lineage (NCBI taxonomy): Eukaryota > Metazoa > Mollusca > Bivalvia > Adapedonta > Solenidae > Solen > Solen grandis. The sequence goes on along the minus strand of CM037783.1, from coordinate 67,391,258 downwards.
GTACATACATTTTTGCAATTTTGAAATATATGTCCTTGCTCGCCCCAAACATACGTGTGTATTTATTTTTATGATTTGTATTGTAGTATGCATTTGTTTCCACCCCCGAGACCCTAGAGATTATGTACAATCAAGTTTTCACTATATGAATACATTTACACTGTAATGTTCCTCGCTGTGTATTATCAAATTACACATAAACGTGACTGCTAGTTTTCAAGGAATGGAAAACAATGCAAAGCCCTCTCGGTCAAAATGGGCTAACAAAAGATAGTACAAGAAATGAGTCAACGTCGCCGAGAAAAATATGTCAAGGAGAAAAATGCAAACTGGAAAACGATTTTAAAAGTTTTTTATTCTCTATTTAATATCTTTTTTTTTCGTAAGCATATTACTTAAAAAATATTCATTGCAATTTGACCCACAATTGAAATTGTAAAGAAGAAAAAAAAGTTTTAAATCCATGACTTCCAACCTTTAAATTGATTGAGTTTTACATTTGGAAAAATACATGGAAAGAAAGGCAGGGTTTAAGCAAATCATGAAAATACTTTCTTATTTCTATGTAATTAACGTTATAAACGTCTTGAAACGTTCAACTATTCATTTGCTTATTATATTTGCTTATTTTTACAGATTTAGAAAAAGAAACCGTTATACATTTAGAAAACATAAAAAATCGGGAGGTAGAATTACATGTTTTTTGTCATTTTCTTTAGGTTTGCGGGAAAGCCGTGATAACAAATGCAATAAGATATCCGTAAAGGTTTTCTGGCTCTAGTATAATTATACTAATTTTATTGTAAATGCGACTCATTTACTCAAAACGTATCACAATTCACTATTCAACGCAGGGAACTCATCCTGCAAAAGAACAATGGGATCTTGCTCAAACAAAACCCAAAGACCACTTTCATTTCTTCTTCAAATTAATAGATTTACATGAATTAGCCCTTTTACGAAAAACATGAATAAGTCATGTTTGATAACGTAATCACTTGAAATTTTCTGGGCTTTTTGCGCATGCTAAGGTACGGCAATTTACTTATCTAATGTTAATATATCCAATCTTTGATCTTTTTAAAAAAATGTTGCTTACAAATCAATGTTGTCATAAAACAAGTGACACAACATAAATTCCTTAAGGTATGCTTAAGATTGGCATCAATACTCATGACGTAGAGCGCGAATACCTATTGAAATGAATGATTTTTTTATATTTCAATGACGTCAAAATCAAGTGACTAAAAAAAAATATCATTTTTTTGCAAGGACATGTTCAGCTAACGTTATATTTAAACCAGAAAAAAAAAATATCATTCGAGAATGCGAACAGGTTTGTTTTCAAAATAGGCATTCCATCAAACATGAATATCCGACATGTTTTATGACGTAATTAAATTGAAATTTTGAAGACCTTATGAACGTACTAAGTTTCGATATTTTTTAAAAATTTTAAAATTTATTGGTCTAATTGGCGATTTTATATGATTTTTAAAAAATAATTCTTGCTTTAGTATGCATGACGTCATAACCACGTGACAATTTTTTTTTTTTTTTTTTTGGCAGTATGCATCACTTCAATCTTAACTCTATCAATTTTTGAAGATTTTTAAATTTAAAACTGACTCAAAATTCATGATACTAGAGCGAGAGAAAATTTTTAAAAAGAAAAAGATTTTTATCTTTTTGATGATGTCATAACCACGTGACTCAAAATAAATAATGCAGAAAATGAATGTAAACCTCTATGCCAATATGCTGTCCCAATTTTCATGCTTCTAACGCATCAGGGGGGTTTGTAACAGTTAAATTTAGTTTTTGGACCAAGTTCGAAACCCGGTATTGCCATTAAATCTTAATCTTTTCGAATTTGGAAATTCAAATGCTAAGGTGCACATCTACACCCTAAAAATAAACTTCTGTAAAAATATCAAGATAATCGGATCAGAATTGAAAGGGTCTAGAGCGCGAACAACCTTTTGAAGTGACGTCAAATATGACGTCATATGACGCCAATGAAAATTGAAAATGAAAGAATGTATAAAAAGATACTTTTTTATCGCTGCAATTTCAATTTTATTTAAATTGACTCGAAATGTATGATGCCAGAGCGAGAGAAATCCTTGAAAAAATAGGATTTTGCCTTTTAAAAAAACGTCATTACCACGTGACTTAAAGGTAATCTTTCAGAAAAAGAAAGTAGATATCTGGGCCGATTAGCTGTTTATTTTCATGCTTCTAACTCCTCAGTAGCCTTTGTAACATTAAATGATAGTTTTAGGACCAAAGTTCGAAACTCCCGGGTTTTTCCATAAATTCTTAAAAGTTTCGAATTTGAAAATTTGAAAGACAAGGTGCACATTAACATCATAACATACTTCTTCTGTGAAAATATCAAGATAAAACGAGAAAAATAAAGGCTCCAGAGCGCGAACAAACTTTTAAATGCTGACGTCAAAACTGACGTCATTTAACGTCATTGAAAATTTAAAATGATAGAATTTAAAAATTTGAACATTTTTTGTCGAGGCAATTTAATTTTCATGTTGCTCAGACACTGGCAACATACTGAAATTAACTCTTGGATTTGGTTGGAAAATGAGGAATAATAATAATAAGAAGAAGAAACATAACAAACCCTATACGTTTTCCGCAGGTTTGCGGAAAGCCGTAAATATATGTAAGAAATGTAGTTTTTAAAACAGTTTATGGAAAAAAACCGACGTTCCATAAATTCACCGACGCGGGTTATACGATTAATATACTCAAAATATTAGCTAGACAAAATATTGTTCCTCATAATAAATTAAAGTCTTTTTTTTTTAAATAATTTATGCTATATATTTATTTTATACATGCTAGGGCGTTTCCAATAATAATTATTTGTACACTTTTATATGATTTACAAGGGAATACGAGGAGCGGTATATAAGGCAATCCACCCAAATCATGGTCCCTCAAGTGCTTAAAAAAAAGACTTCAGTGTAAAGCATCTACTGAGTCTATAAAGGCTTGCCATTACTATAATTTTTCCACCATTTTAATTAAAAAAAAAAAAAAATTCAAAACAAAAAACCCACCAAACCCAACATCAAGCCATAGTATCTCTCTTCAAACACTCCTCCACAACCCCCACACACACAAAGCAATTTCGAAATTTGCTGGCTTTCACCCGATACAAGATGGTGTGTACAAATAAAATTCCTGCAGTTTACACTTTGTGTTTCATTTCTTTCCTTCAGGAATAGATTTTTCGGAAACTTTTAAATTTCCTTAATTATCGTTGGGTTAACCTAACAAAAAAAAATTAAAGCTTTAAATTTAAACATTCTGATATATCTAAAATTTTCCCTGGGAATTTTCCGACTAGATTTAAATTTAGAAATGTTTTCCGGATTTTAAATTTAAGTTTTTACATAACCTACGTCAGCTTCTAACATTAACCATCGAACCTCAAAAATATTTTTTTAAATATAAATTTGAAGGAAAAAAGCCCTTAAATACGACGGCTGTGACATGGGGGGTCTTTGTAATAAAATAAAATAAATTAATAATATATGCATACTTCTTATGTGTAGAAAAGATGATGATGAGTGATATATGATAACGATTAAAACGATGCAATTTCGCCAGTGTTTATCCCTTTATATCGCCATTTTTTATTTTGTAGAGTAATTTAAAGTCTATAATACAAATAGTGTTATTTTTACACATAATTAAAGGACTGAATTGCACATTTGATTGTTCAGAGGGGAAAAGAACTACCTGACGTTTAAAATAGTTGGTATATTCCACTAATGGAATGCAATGTTGACTTATACAACCATGGTATATTTTTCAAAGCGAAAGTATGTAAAAAGCGAAATGTGATTTTTAAATAGAAAATCGATGTCTGACTTAAGATCATCCTTGCTTTTAAAAAAATGATTTTTAAATTAGTATTGATGTTGGGTGTACATTATTTTCTCTACTTCTCCGGGGGGAAAATATTACTTACAATGAACATAAAACCCCCCAAGGGATCATTTTCATTTAACAGAAATGAATTACAACAAAAAAAAAAAATAGATTAAAAAAGATTGAACGAATGATCCTTAGGGGTCGGGGAGTTTCTTTATGATTATACTCTTACTGAACATGGAGAGATATTATGTCAAGCTCAGAAATTTGACCTATCCTTGCTGGCATGGGCTAAAAATTTTGGGGAAAGAATTTTTTTCCGACGCAAATTCTCGGGAAATCCGCGCCAGAACCCGAGTTCGTGCAAAAAGTAGCAAAACAACAAAGAAATAGAATCTAATCATTTGAATGGAAAATTTTGATGAATTCGGGAAATTTAATGTAAATTTTACAGGATGAGAAAAATGTCCAGCCTGACAGGGACTCGAACCCCGGGGTTTTTTCGCTTAAGTCGAATGCTCTGCCGACGAGCTAAACCCGGGCCCAAAAACACATTAATGGTAAAAAAACCAGAACAGTTTTCACAACTCCCTGCAGTAGTTATTCCCTTATTCAAAGTACAAACGCACCCGGGTTTTCTCAAAAACCATGGTCGCGATAGTAGACGAGATTCTTTCCAAACTTATTTAAGTAGCGAAACGTTTGGGCCCTTTTTTATGACAACTTTTAGCCCCCACCGAAAATCCTTCAGGGCATTTCTAAACTATGAAAGTATGAATGAAAGCTATTTTTCAGATTTGCATTGGAAGGGAAACCTTTGAGTACGAAGAGGACTAGCTGTATTGGTTTACTATATGGTTCAAATTTCTCCCAAGGGCAAAACTTTTTAAATCATTTTTTTTTTAAATCATGGTAGAACAGGGAAAGAAGCAAGGAAGTCGTTACTTTTTACGGCTAAAATTCAATTAGGTGGGATCGTTATGTTTTTTTTTGGGGCAGCACAAACTGTAAATTTTAACCTACGCGCCCTGCTAGATTGACACCCGCTGTAGACTTTTCAGAAAACCAGCCGTCATAAAAAAAAAAACTAAATTGGGCCCATAAATTGCGGACTTTTTATCCCGCCACTTCAGACTGGGTCCCTCTTATCGTAAGAATCATGAAGCACACTTATAGTGAACGGGGAAACTCTCGCCAGGTGCCAAAACTTATTCCGACAAGTAACGAGGAACGCTACGATAGACTCCCAATAAATATAAGTCTATTTCATGTTAATTGTTTGTTACATTTTGCACAAAATTAAGGTACGAGTAGTTCCAAGGAGATGGTGTCTGAAATTTTAATGACCCCACAAAAGGGAAACCATTACAGCTGCCACCGTTGAATGCCTTTGCAACTTGCAAAAACTGAGCTACAAACAGTAGAAAATGCATCAAAAGCAATATATTAATCACAGTCCAACATGGAAAAATGGAAAAAAATTTTAGAAGAATTTGGGGTTTTAAAGCAAACAATCCTTTTTGATATACTCCAAACAAGTAGCTTTTCTCACTCGCAAAATAAGAAATTTTAAAATAGCAACATATTTCTGCTGTCTTTGTATTAGGTTTCACTAAATGAAGGAAATTTTTCTATGTTGTAAAGAGTTATTACCTTTTGTCAAAATATGTATGGAGTTGTTTCCATGCTCCTCGTTATCTTTATGAATTTTTAAAGCAAAGACATATTCTTATCCCATTGTATAAAAAGGCTAGGGGCAAAAGTGTACTAAACACATCCAACAAGGGCACCATGGAAAACCAGGGAAAACCGGGAAAATTTGAAAAAATTTTATAAAGCATAAATTTTTTATATAATTTATAATGTGCCGGGGGCTGTGATTTGTACACATGAAATCCCTTTTTTTTTATTTAGTATATATTTTATTATTATATTAGTATTATGTTAGACACAGGACCCTCAAAAATCACGAAAAAAGAAATGGAATAGTGGACAGTTGTTGAAATGGCATATTTTGTCCCAGTTTCGTGCCCTGAAGTTTAATTTTTGCGCATGCGTATTTTGTTTTTAAAAAAAATCATGAAATGAAACCAAAAAAAACCAAAATACGTGAAAAAACATTGAAAAATTTTGATGAAAATATCATTCAGTATTTTTATAACAAACCTTTAAAGTCTATGTAATGAAAATTTTTTCATGTTTTGTTTGTTTCTCCCCCAATTCGTTACCCTTTTATATTTCTTGGGTTTTTCTTTCTTAGCACGCAAAACGAAATGGCCGCCATTGTTTGCAATTTGGATTTAAACCGGAA
>CM037783.1:67334944-67384944 GCA_021229015.1 Solen grandis | reverse complement strand
ACTGGTAAACATATCTATTTCTTTGATGTCAGTAATTACAATTTTGTCTGATGCAGGCCTTTTCTATTAGGAAGGAGCTCTAATACCATATTTTCGTGGGAAATAATGTTATTTTTTTTAATTGGGGAAAAAAATCTTTGGGTTATAAAAAGCAAGTTTAGGAGAAAACTGCACTAACTGAAAGAAATGATCAGAGGGAAATTCTTTAATGAATAAAAGATATAGGAAAAAAAACTTGTGACTATATTGGATTTCTACTTCTGTACTGGTAAATCTTAAAAAATTCTCATCCATAGTGGGTATCAAACCTGCAAATTTTAGGTCCATAGTCATACCAACACAGGACCACGGCACCCTGATTCAACTTTACTTGTGTGGTTCCCGCTGACTAGATGGTTTGAGCGTCAACTTCTGGAGTGGGAGGTCATGTGTTAGGTCCAATCTCTTGCTGCGACATACCAAAGTTGTAAAATATGGCCTGGTATGGCTCCCTCGCTTGGTACTCAGCATTTAAGGTTTGTTCCAGGATTGGTTGACATAGTGTCAGGATAATGTGACTAGGTGTGGTATCATGCCACTTGTTTAAGGTGTGATACTGCAGTTCAGCACGACATAGTGTCAGGATGATGAAATTATTTAACATGAGGGAGCATAAAACTATAGCCTGCAAGTTATGAGGCTGATCTGGTTTTATGCTGTTCGCATAGGTCTTTTCATGGTGTCCTCTATGAAGGAAAGGGTTAAACCAATAAACAAACAAGCAAACAGCCTAATTTGAGTCCTCTCAATACACCTTTCCGTTACCGTAGCATTCTGTCCTAGCTATAACACTGAATCATGAAAGTATTAGCATTCTATCTTGCTTTTAATCAGAAAATTGATTTTTACACGCAGCTGATGATATTGATTTTTCAAAATTTATGGTTATGGTGCATTTTGTGGGTGTGTTCAAGTTAAATTTAATTATTGATTATTTCAGAAATATACAGTTTAAATTTCAGTCTGACACAAAGCTTTTACCTTAAATGACTTCTTATCAAATGCTCAAACTAAAATTCTAATGGATTTAAGTGTTTCTGATGTTAATTGAAATATTATGTTCATTAGTTGATTAGGCTGGTTTTATTTGTAGATAAAAGCATCTTCACAGTGAACATGCTTTTAAATTCATTAACTTATGTGAACACACTAACTTTTCTTATTGAAATTGAGACTTCTTTGGCCATGTGGTTTAGTCGTCAACTTATTACCAACATTTAAGGTAAAGTCCCTGTAATGGTTCCGCTATGTCTTGGACCACTTAAACCCCTTGTAAGCGCTCTTAAACCTGTACATAACTTAATGCCAGAGGCCCAGACAGTCTGAAAATAAATATTTGTAACTCTTAACCAATGAAAAGCTGTTCATGTCATTGACCAACGGAGCTTTATTCAGAAACCTTTGACAAACATTTAGGGTGGGGAATATCTTGTCAATTACCAGGATGTCACCGTTCAAGAGATTCTGTCAATGTAACAGTAAACTCTTAGAGAACTTCAAACTTTAAAAAACTGACTTTAAATGAGGAAATAACCTGCATTTCAAAATAAAAGTAATTTTTGGCAGGTCTACAGCAGCTCCCTTTAATAGTTCAGTCACATTTCTCCTCAGTCATCAATTAATCGAAGCCATAGCTTTCCAAACACATACAATCCATAAAGCCATTTGCACTTAAAACAACTAAAAAAGAAAAAAAAAAACGTATTTTAATTCAAGGTGTATGAATGTTTATTTTGTGTGAGAAAAACATTAAACTTGTGACCTTTGATACTCAGTAATTAAAAGGAACATAAATTTCGATAACTTAATTGACTGCTACTCTTTACATTGGTATATACATTTATTGCACCTTATGAAGAGTTATTTTTTAAGATAGATTTTAATATATATGTCTTTTAATTTATGTGGGAAAACACTGCTGATCTATTATCTTGCTATATTTGTGGTCCAAGTCTAGATACCTTGAGAAACTTGACGGCAGTATTACTCTGTGAAAATGTGCACATAAAGTCATTTAATTAAATCATAAAATATAGGCTTGGGGGTCAAAGGTTGGATTGTGATATATTGGATTTTGTGGTGTAATGGACACAGTGTAATAAACTCAATTTTTCCAAAATTTAAAAATGATATTTTCAAAATATATTAATTCCATATCCTGTGTGTTATGTAGGTGATTAGTTAAAATCCATTTAATTTTTTTATGTTGATTAGGAAACAAGTCTTTACAATTTCTATTTATCCCTCATGGGGGTTCCTGGGTTGGACTAGTACTTTATGCCAGGGAAAGTCATGAAAAAGAGGTTCGAACAAACAACCTTCTGATCGGGTATGTTGCAACTGGACCACAGTGCCCTACATATAGTTGATTCTAACATGTACTTAAAACAGACCTTTCTGGTTTAGTAACATCAAGACAAAAACAAGTTTTGTTATTATGAATACCAGAGATCCAGTCCAGGCTTCCATGTAATATTTACAAGGTGAGATGTTGAGTACCAGTCTATAAATATGGTGTCAGGGGACCAGTCTGTTGCATAACAGACATAAAACACGGAACCCTCCGGCAACATATGTGGCCATGTGTCTCACCCACTCTCTGACACAATACAGATCAATCAAAATTCTTTTGTATCTTTTTTTCTCTCTCTTTTTCTTTGTTTCTAAACAGGGCTGTTTTTGTAAGGTATGATTTTTGTCTTTGATGTACAGATTTATAGCTTTATGTGATGTTGAATTTAAATCAGACAGATGGCAGCTTTCTTTTTTTATCCCCATGTGAGCTTTATTTGGATACTTGTAAATGTATGTTTAATTTCTGTTGCGTGTGCCATTCATATGATCATGCTAGTGTCACCAATGTGCTTTAGGAGACATGACACAGCATTCATCATTGACATCACAAAATATAAATAATTAGCCTGAAATGGTGATGGCAGTCTACAGTAAAATTATAAATAGAAATGGTTCTGATAAAAATTACGATGTATGTGAACATACCTAAGGAATTTCCACAGTTGTTACAATGTTACAATAATGACTTGCTACTGCTACTACCACCACTTCCTACTTTTGCTTCTTGCAACTACTTCTTCTGCTACTACCTATTTTACAATATTTTTTTTTTTTGCACTTTACAAATGTAATTGTATTTACTACCTCTTACTTCTGCTACTACTACTACTTCCTGCTATTGCTACTGCTAGAATTATTACTATTATTGCTTTCTGAGAGTCCCCAGTGGCTGTTTTGGTTGGCCTTGTGAGTAGAAGGCCATGGGTTCGATCCCTGGCTGCGATATACTAAAAATGGTACTGATATAAATCCCTTGATAGGCACTCAGCATATAAGAATAATAGACAGTCTCTCAATGACTGAAATACTCCTGGTTTGATATTAAACCTAACAAACAAACTACTTTTGCTACTATGACCTACTTCATAACAAAAAAAAAGAAAAAAGATATCACTGTAACTACTAACATTGATTATTTTACTGCTACTACATACTACTACTACTGCTGATACTACTACTACTACTGTTTCTACTTGAAATATAGATATGTATATTTATTTGGTGTTTGTGCTATTTTTCTTTTCTAACCTCTCATGCTGTTTAAATAGATTTATGATTTAAATAAATGAATGATTTTCTGCATCAGAAAGTTATGATATATTTTTTTAATGATAATGCATTTTCATGACAGGGGATTTGGCACATCAAACCACGTCTGGCCAATCTACTGGCAAACAGTGAGGTCTACTGCCTGGCGTGTAAATATATGTTTGGTGAGAATGCATCCCAGTGGACAGGTGGGTGGCATCAATTAGAGATTCTTATGAACAGCCCCTGATACAGGAGTGTCTTAATTTAACTTTAATTATAATGTAGCCAGATAAAGAACAGGTACTTGTACCTCTTTGATTGAGGGTGGAGAAGAACAATTAATCCTATGTTTAATTATACTTTTATGGACACCACTTATGTGTTGGGGCTGCATGTGATAGCCTTTTCCTCTATTCAAATGTTTGCATCTTGCCATGTTGATGATAATCATTCAGGAGCCAATCTGACTGGATGGAATTTGTATAAGAAGGAGTGATTTTGAACTTTACAGTCATTCAAATTTGATTTGACAATCCAGTTTTATTAAGGTTTTTGTCAGATTTTAGATTGCATAAACTTGCATAATCACAAAATGAATCCATTTCAAAAGGGTAACAAATTTCTTGATTAATTAATTTTGTAATGTTTAAAGTTAATGAACCATTTCAAATTTAGAAATTTCTATAAATTAAATAACTGAAAATTTGAAGAATTTCATTTTGTAAAAGATATTTGAATTTTCATAATATGCATTTAATTTTTTCTAGTTTCTTTGTTTATTAAAATGAAATTAAATTTCATCAAGATTCTGAGTTAAATTGAAAAAAAATGTCAAGTTTAAAAGTCGGAAGAGGGCCTTTACCACAAGTTTGTGGTTGAGGTTATAGTAGCATTATTGCTATCAACTTGCCACTGTGGGATTGAGTCTCTCAGATTTATCATGAAGATGATTCTAGCTAGCTTATGGTAGCTTATGGTAGGTTGCTAATTCTACCCATGTGCATTTGTCGGGACTTCCTACATCTTTACCTGGCACACTGAGTCAGTGACAGTATATAAAAAGAAGATAATATTTCTATTCAAAGAGGTGAAGTTTTATGTCTCAACTAAAGTTTTGAGTAAAGAAAAATGTCAAGGTTTTGTAAAACGGGCTAATTCCCACCTTTATTCACAGGTATTTATATATCACCTTGTGTTTGCAGGTCACTGGAGCATAATCCAGGTACTGTCCAGGAAGGGGATATACGCCGTAGGGTCGGACTCTGTCGATGTGACGGAAACCATCTTGATGCAGTCAGCGCCATTCAAAATTGTAAGTACTCTCAGTATTATCCCTTCATCTCATATAGACATGTTTTGAACCCTGGGCATACTAGGTAAACCTAGATCAGGGTATCTACTGTTTTCTCATACACTACTGTAGTTCAGATTTTATGCAAACTGCACAGCAAATACAAAAAAAAAAAAATCATACCGTAAAATCATTAATTTTCATTGACATTATATTTCATTTCATTTCATTTCAAAGGGAATTTTGTGGGTACATTTATTAGTGGACCTATGTTCTAGAAAACGTGAGGTCTTCGTAGGGATTGATACTCCTGGATAAAACCCATCCTGAAATCCACAAGCAATAGTGTCTCATGAAAATTAATGATTTCACAGTATCTGATTTTATAGTCAAGCAGATAGATTTTCATGAAATCATAAATTTGTACATCTGATTAAATTAAATTCATATGGTAAAGTGTTAGAGTTGCTTTTTAGCTCGACTATTCGAAGAATATGCCCTGGCGTCGGCGGCGGCGTTGGCGTTGCAGCTTTTGGTTAATGTTTTGCGTGCAAGTTACCATCAACCTTATATATCAATAACCATTTATGGTATTGACTTGAAAGTTTATAAATATGTTCAGGGGCATCAGACAACCAAGATAGATAACTCTTGACTGAATTTAATATGAATTATGGCCTCCTTATTAACTTAGAAATTTTGGTTTAAGTTTTGCGTGCAAGCTACTATCTAGTTTTTATCTCAATAACCATTCATGGTATTGACTTGAAAGTTTATGAATATGTTTAGGGCATCTGAAATAAACCAAGGTAAGGATAATGCTTATGAGTATATTCAAATATGGCCCTTTCTTGGACGTTGCAGACTTTTGGTTAAGTTTTGCATGCAAGTTACCATCAGCTTATATCTCAGTATCCAGTATGCAATTGATTGAAACATTTTAATATATTTAGGGGCATCATACTTCAAGGGTAGATAACTCTTGATGAATTTTATCAAATTTATCCCCTTTTTAACTTAGAAATTTTGGTTAAAGTTTTGCATGCAAAAAGGTTAACTTTCTACTACTATCTAGTATCCTAACGCATCTGGATTGATTGAAACTTTTAATATGTTTAGGGGATCAACATCAAGGTAGATAACTCTTGATAGAATATGATACAAATTATGGCCCCTTTTTAACTTAGAAATTTTGGTTTAAAGTTTTGCATGCAAGTACTTTCATGCATATATCTCAGTATCCAGGCATGCAATTTATTTGAAACATCTTGAATACGTTTAGGGGTATCATACTTTCATGGTAGATAACTTTTGATAGATTATGTTACAAATTATGGCCCTTTTTTACTTAGAAATTTTGGTTAAAGTTTTGCATGCAAGTTACTTTTTTTTTGCATGCAAGTACTTTCATGCTTATGTCTCAGAGTCCAGGCTTTGGATTTATTTTAAACATCTTTAATATGTTTAGGGGTATCATACTATAAAGGAAGATAACATTTGATGGAATATATTAAAATTATGGCCCTTTTCTAACTTGGATACTTGGTTAAAGTTTTGCATGCACAATGTTATTGTGCTTATGTCTCAGTAACTAGGCATGGGATTGATTTTTAACTTCATAAAAATATTAAGTGGTATCAGACTATCAAGGTATATCATTTTTGACTATTATTATGTACAGGGTATGTGAAGGGCAAGAATTGAAATAGATTCATTTGATTTACCAACAAGCATTTTGAATAGTCGAGCGTGCTGTCCTCTGAAAGCTCTTGTTGATAGATATGTTGAGGTACAGACTTAATTATATGCTCTAGTAATTAGTAAAATTTGATTAATTATACAAAAATATGAAAAAAAAATGTATTTTAAAGATTCCAATATATTTATGAAAGTTAATTACTGTATACACGGTCAGATTAGGCGCAGCTACGTATAAGGCGCATCCTAACTTTCAGGGTAACTTATTTGAAAAAAATAATCACTTATCGGAACTCGGTGATTGAAAAAAGAAACCTGAAAAGCTGTATATCATCATATAAGGCGCACCTCCTCTATAAACTTGAATTATCTGGGAAAAAAGTGCGCCTAATCTGCCGGTGTATATGGTAAACAATAAAAGTTATACAAAAAATTATAAAAATATGATGTATTTTAGCAAGGGGTGTCTACTGAGTTATAAATGGGGTACAATTGCTGTAAATCCTTCATTTTGTACCACTTCATATAGAAAGTCCCTACAAATTTGGGGTGCATGGCCAATTTTGGGGTAAGAAAACCTATAGGGGATAATTTTGGCATGCTGTATCATTATAACAGTTCTGTATTGTATACTGTATGATATATTTATATCTCTTATATGGACATATTGTGTATATTACAGAAAGCACACTTGGCTCTTATAGATGCCTTAATGCTGGCCCTCTCCAGGGAAATTATGACCGTCGAACGAGTTACCCAGTCAGTGCGCAGGTTTGCAACCTTCAATGCGTCCAGTGAGCTTCCCAGTGACACGGAAGATGCAATATTGTTCTGGGTGAATAAGGTGTGTGTCACAGTACAGAAACTGCTGGACAAAGCCCAGGATACAGTGTTAGAAGGAGGGGAAACTAGTCAGAAGGTTTGTCAACACACGTAACCTTGATTTCACTGATACTATATTGTACCACTTGTTTATCATATATTTGTAGCTATTCTCTAATATAACCTTTAGTCAATTGACCCTTCCATATGTGCACTATAGCTACGTCCACTTTAACCCTTTCCCTCATATAGACTCATTTTGACACACTCAATAGGTACCACATAAAGCCTGATCTGCAGAAAACCACAGTTAAACCTTACCAAATTTAATTACAAAATCCTCATTTCCAGACCACTGAGGACAGCAAACACTAAAACCTGATCAGCCTGCGAGTTACTCGCAGGCTGATCTGGTTTTATGTTGTTCGCATAGGTCTTTTCATGGTTTCCTCTATGAGGGAAAGGGTTAACAAACAAGTGTACATTGTATCTAGGTTACACAAACAATTTCCAAATATATGACATGTAAGTAAACAAACATGATTTAAATACAAACCTTTGTGCATATATACCAATTCAAGCTGATTTTAACTTCATTTACCTCATGATGTCTCCCACACAACTTGATCCAACAAAGACATGTTGCATAGTTTGTCTTAGGTTTGAGAAATGGAACGAATTTCACTCCACTGGATATCAAATGTTGGTATTATGCAATCTGTAGCTACATATGTTCACCATTGTTTAATAACATTTAGAAAAGATTGTTACCTACATATAAATGGATAGAGAATTTTATTTTTTAGGCAGACAATAATTTTCGTCAGTTTGGCTAAGGTACATTGTAGCTTCTGAAGGTGTGTCGAAATTTCATTATCTGATTGGCCAATTAGCCTATTAATCAAATATTTGAGAATGGGTGAATGTGTCCTTGTAACTGGAGCTGTCTGATCAGGATCTGCTCTGTTTGCTTATATAAAATATCATCATAGCTCTACACAGTCAACGTCACAAAGAAAAGAAAAAGATATTATTTCATATACCATTTAATGTTCAGTCTAAAATATTCATCAGCTCATAAATTTGTACACGAATATTCATAGACTAAAGGGTTTAACTCTTATGTAACTCTTGTTTACTTTTCCACAGGTGCGTATTGTGAGCAGTAAGACGCCACGTGACTCTGTATCAGTACCGATCATGGAGAATCTAATACAAGACATGGGAGATGGCTGCTCCCTAGCAACGCTTATCAGTTTCTACTGTCCCTCCATCCTTACACTGGATGGTATGTATTTAGAGGACTTATACAAATTCTTGGAAAAATTTTGGTTTCAGCAGTGATTTTATTTTGTTAAATTTACTACCTTTTATAGATTGTTTCTCCTTGCCAAAAACTGACATTTTTTTTCCCAAAGTAACTACCCTGATTTCCCAATGAAATATTTTTTTTTCTCAAAAGGAAAAAAAGTCATGGAATTTTAATGAAATTTGCGTTATAATTAAATGTTGATTTGAAACTTTCTTGGACTTATACCACCTATAAATATATAGTTTTTTTTTTAACCTTTTAATTATCTTATAACTATCCAATGTTTTATTGATACCGCTTATTTTTCCCGATGAGAAAGCCAAAGGTATTTAAAAAAAAAATCTAAAAACAAAAGTATCACTGTTTAGTATGGATGAACTTATGTTTATAACTGGGTTATATTTATAAAAACCTTGTCATACCACTGTTACAGACGTATGTCTGAAGTCCAATGTAGGGATAGCTGACTCCCTGTACAATCTGCGCCTTATACGATCATTCTGTGAGCGCCACCTACCTCACAAGACCTGCCACTTCACGTACGAAGATCTCCTCTATACACACAAGACTATCAGTGCGAACCTCATGGTGTTGGTGTCTGAGTTGTTCTACTGGTTCGAAATCAAGACACTGCCTATAGTGACTGGGGCGGGACTTACACCAGGGGACGGTGAGTATAAAAGTCTGGTTGTTTTTGGAATGCAAGTAACACTCAAGGAACATTGAAGAAATCTATTCGATTTTTTTTTTTAATTTGAACAGAAATGTTGTTTATGACAAACCTTAAAATAGCATAAAATAGTGTGCAAAATGAACTATACATTTGAGGAACTTAGTAGAACAGTTTAAAAATTCTAAAAAAATATTGTTAATAACAAAGGGCTGTCATAAACTAGATTCATCAAACTGAAAATATAGGATGGAAAAGAACTGGATAAATAAATAAATTAATAATAAAAAAAATCAGCCGGGTTTTAACTTTTGTTAAATGAAAAGCAGATAAAATTCTGCATCAATCCTGTTAGCACTTTCGAAAATTGCATAGGCTGATGATATTAAATTATGCCACAAGAAGTGAATATACCATTTTGTTTGTTGCTATGGTGGTTTATAAATGCCTATTCTAGGTAATCTACCAATCACAGCCAGCCGTCTCCAGTCAGGCTCCGCCTCCAAGGTTGGGAGTGTTCCAATCAGCAATGTGACGAAGCAAAGTTTTCAGCGTACCAAGGGGGACAGTGAGCTGCGCTGCAGTAGTAGCCAGGATATACACAGGCTGAGTCCCTCCACCCAGGCGCCCCCTCGTATGCCCCTCCTACACCGGCGGCAGCAACAGGGGCAGGTATCCTTCCATGACGACCATGGCATCAAAGGTGGGAATAATTTGTGTAGGATGGGGGGGTTTGAAGTTATGTGTTTATAGCAGTGTTCACACTGAATTTTGAAATTAGATGAGCAATTTCGCTGTTTTTCTGGTTTATGTTTGTACCCCAACATTACTGTACAAAAAAATTTGTTAAGTGTTGTTAATAATGTCTTCGCATTTTGAATAATGATTTATCATGATAAGACCAATCAGTAGACCATTGTAGATATTTTGTAAGAATTTTAGCACCTTTTCAGGATCAAAGCAGTCAATAGAGGTATTAATCACCTTCAATGATAGTTCTAGTTTTTGTTGGTATTAAATTTTGTTGAGTCTGTATTACAGGTGTTTTTGTCTGTACTTACTTATTTATGGGGATTCATGTATTAGAAAAAGTAAGGGACAATATGATATTGTTAATTGTTGTGGTAATAACTGCCCACTAAATCAATTAAAATGAGTGTGCCATGAAAATCTAATGATAAAATAGATAGCATTATACAATGATTTCAGAATATATATTAAAAAAAAACCTTTAACTTGTTTTGCAACGTTCTGTATGTGAGTGTATCACAGAACAAAAAGATAACCATGGTAACTTCTTTTGACAGATTCCCACCAAGGTGTTCAACGTACTGGCTCCCTGACCTCACATGACCTCCAGAACAGACAGTTGCCACGACAGTCAATCATGGCCTGGCAGGAGAAAGAGTAAGTCTTCATCTCTGATTCTCTCTTTGTCTTTCTTTCTGTATCTCCTTGACTTTATCTCTCTTTCTCACAATCTCTCTATCTTTCATTCTATCTCGTATCTCTTTTTTTTTTGCACCATCTGGCATTAGGCATCCGCTCAGGTTGACCTTTTTTTTTAACCTTTATATCCTTCATTGGATTGCTTCAAGATTATGACAGTTGCTGAAGTGGATGGACCTTTACATTATGCAGTTGACCTTGGTCTTTGACCTACTTTTGATGAGTGGCATCCGACAGGTTTACCTTTTGGTCAGTGCTATAACATCTGTCCTTCATTGGATTGCTCCAATATTTGGACAGTTGCTTAAGTGGATGGACCTCTTCATTATGCAGCTGACCTTGACTTTGACCTACTTATGATGAAAAACCATGAAAAAACCTGTCTATTATACCAACAGGTCTTGCTCTTCCATCATTTACCCGTGCTAAATCATGCAATTTATTGTGGACACATTTGTTTTCCAGCATGTATATAACTCAGTCAAAAGACTGGGTCATTTAGATTAACTGAACCAATCACTGATCACGTGACAAAACAAGTATTTTGATTTTAACTGACTGAAAACAAGTATCAAGCAACAAATTATTAACTGACTACCTAACAAAAATGATGAAATTTGCCCCAAAGTATTTAAGAAATACTTAGCACTAAGTGTGGTTGGTTGATGTTGAGTCTAGATGAATTTGTTTGAATTTGTAAGATGGCTGAAGTTTATTCTTTTACTGATGTCTACTTTGTTTAAACAGTAAAATTTCTACTTTTTACTACTAATTTCAGAAACATAAACCAGGGAGGTGGTGATGGCGGTGCCGTCAGGGGAAGTAATCTCCTTGGTAATGTCAGTATTGACTCAGAAATGAATGCCAGTTTCTCCAGTGGAAGTATTGACCTTGGTGAGCTAGACAACACTCCCCGAGTCGACACACAGCGCTCGGAATTTGACCAAACTACAGATCAAGATGGGAATATGATACATTTCAGTTTACAGGCGCAGCAGAAGACGCCATATCCTGGGAAAGCCCAGAATACTCCATACCCAGAAACCATGGAGTTAGAAAGTGTGAATTCTGGGATGGAATCTAGGATTTCAAGGGGTGATGAACAATATGAGCAGTCCTCAATGGGAGATAATCTTGAACCTCTGCTTCCGGCAAGGTTAAAACCTGCAAAGGAAAAATCTAATAACCATTCAAAAGAGGAGGAAAGAGATGAGGTACCAAGGAGGAAGACTCCGTCTCCTCCGAAATTAAAGAAAAAAGTTGATATAGACCCAGAGTTAGAAATAATTAATAGAAGTGATAGTACAAGTGAAGCTGTAACACCTATTCCTGATGGTCAAAATTTTGTGGACATGTCTTATAGAAGTCCAAAAAAATTTGACGCTTTTTTCGTGCGGGGTAGTGTGGATGAATCTCAAGATTCTGCACTGTTGAGTCAAAGAAGTGATGTCACAGTGGCAGAGAGTTATGTGATAGATCAGAGCCGGACTCCAGAAGCTGCTAGGGCTGCTGGGATTCCGGTTATTGATTCAGAAAATTTGGACCGGTTTCCAGGTCGAAGGTTATCTCGTGAAGGAAGCGTGGCCAGTAGTAAAAGTTCTGGAGACTTTTCGGATCACGAATCTCATAAAATACATTTCGATCATAAAACACGTGAAACTTTTAATAATAATAATAAGAATGAAGTGAATCTAAATAGAGAACTGGGCGATGCAGGCGCGTATATAATTCAGAAGCCAGTGATAGTGACGCGGCAACCCAAGGAAAGTGATAAAGGACTTAAAGTAGGTCACGCAACAAATTTTGCTCAGATTAGACAAATGAAGCAGATAGGGCAAGTAGACAACAGTGGGCTGATATATATGCAACATGGTAAGGATGATGAGGATAGAAAGAGTTCTTTGAAAGATACCTTTCAGAAGAACAAATCAGACAAGAAAACAACATTTGCACCATTGCCGAATGAAACCACTTGGCAGCAGAATGCAAACGCTAGTCAGAACGGAGCCACTGGTAACGCAGCAGAAACTGCAGCTGCAAGCCAGGAGTTGATAAAAATTAAAATGAGGCTGGAGGAAAAACGGAAAGCTATCGAGAGGAAGAAGCGATCGCAAGAGATTCAGCAGCAGAAAATGCGACAAAGGCTTGGCAAGGCTGCATTTCTACATGTGGTTGCAAAGCCTAAAGATGACACAAGTGTTCCACCTAATGAAAATGAGCCGCCATCAAGGATGACAACTTCTGACCCTGAGCTTCAGTCAGCATCTACTTCTACAACACCTGATTCAAGAATGTCAACATCGTCTGCTTCTCCTCTGAGGTCACCTACCCACCAGAAAATTCCGCGACCTTTCTCGAGGGATGATATTCAGCAGACAATAGAAAACGTCAGGAAAAAATGGTTCAACGGTGAAGAACCGGTTGCACCTAAAGTTGATAGGAGTGAATGTGTGTCGCCAGCTATGTCAAGTTCATATACAGATGATGAGCAGTACGAATCAGCTAATGGCGGTCAGATCAACAGACGGCCAATGTTTGACCGCAGGAGTACATCTGTGGAGAGGATAAGTACTCTGGCTAGTCAGGGAGGGACGGGAAGAGCAGACGAAAGTCCTCAGCACCAGAGGGGCAGTACGGGGCGCCTTACGAGCGTCGTAGTGTCTCAGTGGAAAGAAGTGATCCGAGGATTGCAAGTCAGGCCCAGTTTGAACATGATGTAGTCAGACAGTCGGCAGCTGATCGGAGGAGTTCTTCCAGTGAGCGTGAGAGAACAGATGGTTTAGGAGAGTCACCAAGAAGACGGGAGTCTACTTCAAGCAATAAGGGCGAGTCGTATGATAAATACAATCATTCTTTAGACAAGCTGAATCAGAGCTTGACTGATCTACAAGGTGAAATAATGAAGCTATCCTTGAAGAAAGGTCAGATGTTGGGAGAAAATGGGACCAACGCTGCCCCAAGGTCACGTTCAAGGTCACCACCGAGGCAGCTTGAGGTTGGACAGAAGATATTGCCGGATAAACCAGTAGAGAAAGCAATTGATGATAGGTCAAGATCAGCACTGCCGTCATATTCCCAGGGGCGTAGTTCATCTGAACCGAGACAGGTTGCACCGGAGCATGTTCCAGATCAAAACCAGACCAGCTTCCAGTCACAAACGCTTCCACGGCAACCGGCTGGTTTCAGCCAGAACCAGGTCTCACCGTACATGATGCAGAACCAAGTGACTGTAGCGGGACCAACTGGACCCGTGTATCCGAACCAGTTTGTTCCGGTACCAAACCAGACGGGAATGCCTCCCACGGCCCAGCAGTATGGCAGTTACATCATGGGACCATCGCCACAGCAACAGATAGCCCCGCCCTACCAGCAGAGCCCGCCCCAGATGTACACAACTTCGGTTGGTATGTATCCGGGGCAGCAGTATCCGGCTCAGCAACTAGTCTCTCCAATGTTCCAGTCCCCACCACATACACACTTCCAGCCTCAACCTATTGCCGGAACATATACGACGTCTGTACACCAGCATCAGCTACCTTTCTCTTCACCCGTCTCTCAAGCAGTGCCCTTTGACCCTAACACTCAGCTGTATCATCATCAGCAACAGCAGCAGCCAACTAGTCAATACCAACAGTCAGGGTCAATACCAACCACAAGTGACTCTCAAGTTAGGAATGAAATGTCAAGTTCTCAGCATGAAGTGCCAAGTTTTGCTGGAGATTCCTTGATGAACATGTCAGGAGGCAGTGAAAAGGTGTCGTCCCAGGCTGATGAAAGTGTGGGTGGGGGGTTCTTCATTTCAATGAACGAAGGCTCACCGAGACGAATGAAAAGTAAACCTCAACTGAGTGACAAGAAAGGGAAGCATCCTGGAAAATCAGAGTCAAATACTGAAAGACAAGAAGCTTTAGCCAATGTGACCCAGTATGACTCAGCTGTGATAGCTGACTTTGCCAAGAAGGTTGCCGAGCAACAGGGACCGCAGGCAGGAGTTGCACCCTCAGCAGAAGTGGTGCAACCAGAAGTACCCGGAGTTGGGTATGTGATTGGACAGGATGAAACTTCACTGGACCAGGTAAAAGTTGAATATGAAGTTATTTTTTTTGTTTGAAAAATGGGGAGGAAGTTAGTAGAAATTCAAATATCTCCAGAAGATACTTCATTTAAACCAGTGGTACAATGTAAGAATTAGGGAATGGTTTGGATACATAACCTCTGAGGATCATTGCCAGGGAAGCAAGGCATTCATGTTTAAGTATTTTTTATGAGATGTAGATTGTATGGCCAGTCAACATATTTTTCAATCATTCAGAGATTTTTCTATCATTGAAGTATCTTTTTCTAAGAAAACATAGTTTGTGTATGTATTTTGGTTAAATGTAATCATGGTCACTGTTTCTGTAAATAGAATTCTGGGGCCTGTTTCTCCAACCTATCTTTGTGTACGTGAATTCTAAGATGTAAAAAAAAATATTTCTGGGCTTTTTTTTCTAGATTAAACTAATGAGTTTGTATAATGCAATGAAATGGGTCATCGTTCATTGTGTTAAATCATGGGAGTTTGAAATTCTATAAATGAATAAGTCATATAGTAAAAAATGAATCTTGTATACTGCATTATAAAAAAAGCACAGAGTCTTATCTTTTCCTCTATTATACTCATTTATTGATAGAACTTCAAACTCTTGTGGTTGAATTTTTTCAAATGAAAAATCCTTAGGCTCTGTAGGACAACAGGTTTAAGACTAAGATCAAATTTGTTTGTATATGTAATAAATGTTAGATGGTGTATGGGAATCCCGATCAAAACTTTTGTGTGTGTGTCAGAGTGCTGAGCTAGAGATGCAGAAGAAGAAGGAGAAGTTGGAGAAGATGATGCAGAAGAGGCAGGAGGAGCAGGAGAGGAAGAGGATCAAGCAGGAGCAGGAGCTGAACAAGAAGCGCGAGGCCGAGAGGTGAGCTGGCAGGCAACTGAGCTCTGGGACAGGTTTGGAAAAAGAAAAGATCAGCTTGCTTATTCATAACAGGCTGATCAGGGTCTGGGCTTTTTGGTTCTAATCAGTAGGTGTAGAGATTAGAAAAGGGGTATTGTACATGTAACATGTCCCAGAGAGTGGGTGGTTAGAGCATACATGCCAGAGTTGGAAGGTTATGGGTTTGATTCCTGGCTGCAACTTAACAAAGACCTAAAAAATGGTAATTGTATTACTCCCTTGCTTTGCATCAGCATATATTGGTTGGCCCAGTGTCAGGATAATGTGACTGAGTGTAGCTACGATGTGATACTGCAGTGTGGTAGTACGAAATGACTGAAATACAGACTGTGGATGAAAAACTCAAGCAAACCAGCAAAAAAGGTTATCGTTATAATCTTAACATTCTGGTTACAGTGGTGTAGCAATAGGGTAAAAATTGTGTATTGGAACAAGATGTTGTCTGGAATTTACAATAACTAGGCTTTCCCTAGGGCTGTACAGGTGAAGGTTGTTGAAAATCATGCTATATATCAATATCAATTATTTAAAACAAGACAAGTATTCACATCAAACTATTAAAGAGAAGACTGGTAAGATAAGTTTGGGAAAATCATGTGTGTATTTTATTCCAAGGTCTATTGGAGGCCTGACTTTCAGGTAACATCTAAAATTGAGATTATCCTCAACATGAAAATCTCAATTCTGTAGCACAAAATGTATGAAATTCTGAATGTATTAAAAGACCATTTTCCTTGAGAGCATGCTAATTATAGCATGTATGCAGAATTTCCCTGGATCAATAAAATAAGGAATAACAGATCTATTTTGAGTTAAGAAAACCTCAGGTTGAGATCTATATGAACATTTTCAATTTAGGTAATAAATGTGACCAAAGAGGAAGCCAGAACTATTTGTTGAGTTAATCGCACAACTTTTTTTAAGTATGTAGATATTTGTTCTATGCTTGAATTAAATATGTTACATTTAAACAGAATTAAACAGGAAGAAAACGAAAGACGCAAATCTGAAGAGAAGACAAGACGCGAGCAGATCTTTAAACGATATCTAGAAAAGAAAGAAGAGGATGAAGAAGGCCCACCAAAACCAGAAAAACCCAAACAGAAAGCGCGGCCAAAGTCGATGTTTGTGAAAGCCGGACCGGACGCCACAGAAGGTTTTGACAATTGTAGTAGTAATGAGGATGTCTCAGCTAGAGCTTCAGCTAATGCTGCAGGGGGAAATAACTCCACTGCTTGTAAGTGCAGCTTCATTTTCACGGTCAGAGTTATTTCCCTTTCAGTCAGATTATATGCTTTATTATTATTATGTCCCCACTTATAGGAGGATTAGGATGGGAGGGTTGGTGTATAGATTTGCTATCTTTTATGCTGATATATACTCAGATTTTTTTCAATAGATGATGCTAGATAGTAGGATATAAGGATAGAGAGCTGCTTAGAAATTTGACCCTATACCTCATATTCAAGTAGACATATTTTATCGCCATTTGCATATAGAGAATATATATATATATTATTAGACAGCTCTTTCCAGGAACTGCCTGATCAGGGTCTTTTCTGCCCGCTGTTTCTCTGTAGACAAATTTCTATACAATCTGCATGGCAAAGAAAATTAATTCAATGTTGCGTATACCATTTAAAGTTCATTTAAATAATATTCATCAAGTTGTTAATTTATGCATGAATATTCTTGAAGTAAAGGGTAAAAATGGAGCTGGCCACCTCACTATCACTTGCATATAGTTTTACATGTACAACCACGTAGAGATACAGATTTTTATAGTTGATGAAATAGCTGTTCCTTTTTCGTTGTTGAAATGCAGTGATATAGAAATCTATATCAAAGTTTTCTTTCACTGAATTGGTTTCATGGCTTTTAACATCAAGAGAAACAGCAGAGTTTTTTTTTTTTTTTTTTTTTTTTTGAAAAATGTCTATAATGAAAGAATAGCAATTCTTGGGGTTGTAGGGTAGTCATTATAGTGGACTGGCTAAAATTTGGGGATAGGGGATTTTTGTGTGTCAGGTATGTTTTTTGTGGTAGGTTAAGGTCAGCCTGTGTGCTTGCTGGAGACTGGGTTTTTATACAAGCATTTATATGTTTTTAGAGGAAAAAAATCACTTGCTGGATGATTATATTGAAAACAGTTATGCACAGGAAAACAAAATAAACAAAAAGTTAAAAAAAAAGAATTACATGAAGCATTTTTTATGTCAAGAATATTATTACAAAAGAAATGGGATACAAGAGGTAATCAAAGAAAAATGCTAAAAAAAAAAAAATGTTTTTTTTTAGACATTTCAAGCAATGTAAGGGATTCACATTCACAATTTATGAAATGTTTTTGCATGTTTTTGTGAGCTATGATATCTGTCATGAATTTGACAAATGAGGGGAATTCACAGTGTCTACACTTTGTTGAATATTGGAAGTATGATCTCGGATTAATAATGGTAAAGTGATCTAGTAATGCTCTGTTCTTCTGCATTTCACTGAGAAACTTTTAAAATATATAATAATTATCTTTATATTGAAGGACATTGTAGCTAAATTATAACACTTTTTGGGGAGTCCATGTGCAGATACATGTATCATGTTAAATTGGACAGTGGGAAAAAGCACCTATAGTCTATTAAATAACTCCCCAGGACATCAGGGGTCATTCACAGGCATCCATCCCCCCTTGAAAAGTTTTTAAATTCATGCAAATTTACTTTTAACCTCAAGATTTTTCATTCCCCAATGTAAAAAAGTGACAGTATCCCCCCACCCCAATAAAAGATTGAATTGAGGTTCCTTTAATACATGCTACAAAATCAAGGTTTTAAGGTCCAGTTTCAGACTGCATAATATTTACGCGTTTGTGTTAAAATAAAATGCTTTCTATTGAATCTACCTTGTATAGAATGATGGAATTGCTGTTGCATTAAAAGTGGATATTGATGAATATCTTAAGGCAATGTTGTTTTAAATATTTGTGAAATATTGATGCTTTCTATGTAAACATTCCCTGTTGCTTGGCCTACTCTATTTCAGCTGACAGCTTTTTTAAGCAAAGTAGTTTTGGCTAAATATGCATGCATTTAAAAGACAATCACACATGTTTTCATTCTTCATTTGCTTCATCTATTCATTTGCATTGCTTCATATCTTTTTTATTATTATTTATAAGTAGTTCATAAACAGTCAAAAATCAGCAGAGTTTTTATGTTACAAAATTAAAAGAAAGCAAATTAGATCAATAGAAAAATAGACCACAAGACGTCTGATATTCAAAGCAATTTAATGTTGACTATTGATATGCTTCAAATTTAGCCACTTTCTTCCTCATATTCAAAGCTTAATTATGAAAAATAGAACCTTGAGTGAATTATTTAATGTTAACATATTTTTTTAATTGATAAGGCACCCCTTTTTTTTTGTTGGAGGGTCATATTTTTTTTTCTAAGGTCATTAATGTTTTGACATCTATTTTGTTTATCGAAAGCTCTAGCAAGATTCATTGATTTTTTATTGTTTGCTAAGTATTTAATTACTGGCAGAGAAAATTACAAAGAAGGAGAAGAAAAAAAAGTGTAGGAAGTCAAGTAGCCTCAGCCTGTTCTTGTGTGTTTTGCTGAGAGTCATAGACTTTTAGTGTGATCCTTTTGATTTGATTTAAAACTGAAATACATGTACATGAAATTGTCTTATAAGATTCCTTGATTTGTACTCAAAATACAAGTCTTCATGCAACTTTTCAAAATAATGTTGAAAAAAAAGTGGGATTCTGTGTTTTGACATTGTTAGAGTAAATATAAGGAAGTCACTTTCAAGGTTATTACAATAGAAAAAAAGTTGTAAATAGCCGGGGTTCTAAAAAGTAACGCAAATAGCCGGGGTTCTAAAAAGTAACGTAAATAGCCGGGGTTCTAAAAAGTAACGTAAATAGCCGGGGTTCTAAAAAGTAACGTAATTAGCCGGGGTTCTAAAAAGTAACGTGATAACAGTAAAGACTTCTCTAAAATAGTTGGGGGCAGATTTTGTTCATCAGTCTAATCGTAATCATCATCATCATCAGATTGTAGAATTAAACACAGACTTATCACTTGATCTGTCAATTTCAGACTTTTTCAGTCCTGCACCTGTCAGACGACATAGCAATAGTAGGTCTCTTTGTACAACATTTTTGCCTGACATCTATATAGAATGGAGACACTATACCCTTTATCGTTTACCATCCTCTTAGAGTTATAACTTAGGTCTTTTTTGAATGTCTGTTTCTAAAAACTGTTTTGTTTGTCTATGGTAGATTAGAGATTGATTTTTGTTGATTCTGAAATTAGAAGTTGATTTCTTTCTTTATTGAAAGGCAGAGAATGAATATTGATTGATACACAAGAACACTTACAGGGATATATGGTTTCTAAGAAAATTTAAATTGGACTATTATGCTCATAACTTTTATAGCATATCTTTAAGTACATTACATAACCAAAGGACAAGGACTGGTTTGCAACTTGTTTTATGGCAAAATGATAAGATAATAATATTAATGATGATAATTAATGATAATAATTGTAAAAATAATGAGGAGAAGTATTATTATTAAATAGTTACAGCTGACTTCTGAATTATTTGATTATTTGACAGATTCTTTGAAAGAAAATCATGATAAAATTGTGACAAATATTTACTTTGAAAGCTTGCATATCCAGAGCTTGGTGTAAAAAATATTTTAAATGCTTCTTTATTGATTTGTTGTTGCCATAGTTTTCACCAAGCCCTTGGTATACTTTTAAGGGTTTCACAACATGAAGGAAAGAAGAACGAAGCTTTGCAGAGCTAGGATGATTTAGTTTAACTGCTAAAGCGATCAAGATTTTATCTAATAATGTGATTCCGTTTCAAGCTTATAAAATAATTCATTAGGTTTTATTTTGCATGCAGATTTTCAAACATTTTAGTTTTAAATCTTCTTAATAGCATAGTGAATAGCATTACTCAACTCAACTCAACTCAGCTCAACTTTATTTAGGCAATCGGCAATACAATATGCCATTGGCCATATACAAAAATCATAAAGAAAATGCATGCATCAAAACATGGCAATATCACATATCAATACATACAGGAAATTACAATAAATAAATCACTAAATAAATTTCAGCATGATAAGAATAATAAATAGTTCACATGAATACGAGAAGAAACAGAAAATAAATAAATAAACCTAACTGTTTTATTTTTATTTAATATCTGCATTTTATCATGTCCATTAGATCTGTTATTTTATTGCATATGTAAAGAATTGTTTGGATACATTTCTGTTTTTATTTGCACCATTTTATTTAGTTCTGTTAGTATAAGGCTATAAAACATGAGCAGAAAAAACAAAATACAGTATAGTCCATTGGACTGTTGTGACTCTCAAAATTCAGATCTTAGTTGAATTATCAGAGAAAATGTTTTAAAGGGATGATTTGAATTGATAATATCTATGCATACTATGGGGGGGTGGGGAGGTTTTGCATTTGTCATGAAATTTTGTTTGCAACTTTGATGAAGGTTTATCACTATTTGTTATCCCCCTTCCCAAAAGCAAACAAATAAAATCTAACAAATCAAGATTCTGCTCATGTTTGAAAGCTATGTTTGTGTTGGCATATTTGCTGTGTTGTGGTTTTTGTTTTGCTCTACCAGTTTTCTTTGATTTCAGCCAAAGTACATCGGAACAAATTAATCCCTTCCTCAAAACAATCCATGAGAAAAGCAGGTAAAGTACCATCCTTTGGGCCCAAAACGACACATTTTTATCTCCAAATTGTATTACTTATATTTTTCAAATTTATAATGTACAGCTCTCAGTCTATCCCTTAATCAGAAGGAGGCCAATGGTATTTAGTAATTCCTTTTTGGGGGGTTGAGACCTTTGACAACCATATCAAGAGTTAATTATTAATAACAGTAAATGCTCTTCCCAGTGGTGGCATAATATCACCTTGCCCCTTACAGCAGTGGGTTTGAGTCTTGGATTGTTCATTCAGATTTTTCATTTGAGGAAGTGTACCAGCTGGCTTGTGCTAGAATGATAGTTCTACCTAACCCTTTCAAACTACTTCATCTGTAATTGACTGGACATGTCTTTATGACTGACACCGCTGTGGTTAATTTTATAACAATAAGTTCACAGTGGCCAAGAGTTAATGATCACATACTTAAAGAATAGTGAAAGATCAAAATGAGTTGTTAGAACTGTTTTCAGGTCCTTGTAAAAGACAAAATGGTCAACATTGAGAGCAGTCCAATATCTACTATTCAAATGCCAGTCATAAAATGCTGTTTTATGGATTAAGAGAGCATTAAACATTTATATAGAAAAGGAGTTATTCATCTCAAAAAAAATTCCAATTTGTCTAGTTCTAATGAACAGGCTTTATTGCATATTTTCTCACAAACTTTTACTTACTTCAAAAACAAAATCTTCTGTAATAATCTGCCAAGTTAGAAAATATAATGATGGCCCATCACTACCTCGTCTATAATGGCTGCCATACTTTCTGGAAATAAAAACTATATTGTTCTATTTATGCAAATCATTTCTAAAAGGGGAGACTATCGGCACTTGTTTCACCAACACCATACACAGTGTGCACATATTTTTAAACACTTCTACAGAATTATCTCCCTTATATAGATCTGGAAAAAAAAATCTGTACTTTTTATTTTATTTTTTATTTTAGAAACTAAAGTGAAATTTCTAGAGTTGACTCAACTTAAAAAGATAAAAAAGAACAATATTATTTTATCTCAACAGTAAACTTAGAAGATAGAAAAGAAGTTTATTATGTTTTTTTTTTAATTTTTAAAAAAAAAATTAAATTAATTGGGAAATTTAACATTTTTAATATACTAATATAAAAAATTTAAATTGGAATTGGCACTTAACAAATGTATCAAGAAACACCTTTTAATATTCTTACTTTAACAACATATTTAAGAACAGTGAATATTGTATGTAAAAAAAAAAATGTACCTGTCCAGTGGCCAAGTGGTTAGAATGTCTGCCTTTGAATTGGGAGGTTGTGGGTTTAATCCTTGGCCCTGGCATACCAATCATTAAAGATGGTACTGGTATAGCTCTCTTGTTTGGTCCTCTGCATTCTTTGACCCATTTTGATTAAAATGGGAGTTTTCAATTAAAAAGAACAAAAAAACTCTATATAATATACAAAAGATCAGTAGTGCAAAATTATGATAACTATATATAAATAATGAAGCAGTTATAATAGTTTTGCACAAAGCCCTCAATATAAGGTTTAACCAATTAAATTGCTCATATTGTGTTCCATGCTTAGGTGTAGTAAGAGTAAATATGTAAGTATATTAGGGCTAATTTGCATAAATAATTGAAGCATTTTTGTGCATCGTATCCCTATCTCTCTGGCTTAGAATGACATCTTTTGCCTGATAAATATTTCCATCAATATCTTAGTTAGGGTGCTGGACACATATGCTATACAATAGGTTATATATTTCTATATTTTTTCTCCATGCATAATTATTTGATTTTTTGTGTCACCTTGCTGTAAGCAAAGGTAACACACAGTGATCAATTATCCATTGTCCATCTGTCTGTCACATTGTCTTGTCATGCTTCAGCAAGTGACACATATGTTCTAAGGAACACTCTTGTGATAATTATTTGGCCCTCTGTGCTAGAGTTGATTAAAAATTTGTTGTTAAAAAGTAACACTGGCATGATTATCTCCCTTTCTTGGCGCTCAGCATATAAGTTTTAGGACTGGTCAACTTTGTACAAAGATAAGCAACCATCATGCCACTTGGTTATGCAGTGATAGTCTACAGGATTGATACTGGTATAATTTGATAAACTGACAGACCCTTCTAATGTAAATTTTACTGATGTTTTGCATATTCGTTGAAGATCAGTTATCTATGTATATTTCAAAACTGGTTTAGATTGGTTCCTCACACAAAAAAAGCAGCAAATAAAGTTCAAACTGCTAACTTAAGAGAAAACGTAAGGGATAGATGGTCAGGGGTAAGGGAGACATGGAAATGGGGGGTGGCATTTTACATTCCTATCATGGTAGAAACATTGACTTAACTGTTTTGGTAATTGATTGAATTGATTGACAGCTGCTATGTATTATTCTAATGATCTTACAACTTGTCTCAGTCTAGCTTGAGAAACTCTTAACCTAAAAAATAAAATAAACTCTTAACCCAAATGCATATTAACTTGAGTATATCAGTCTAACTGAAGTAATTATATGCTCGTAAAACCTCCTCTTAAAACTTTCCTCTCTGTCTGTCTTTGCAGAACTTTCTGTCATGACTTGACCCATAAAAGATTTTGCATATTGTGAAATGGAAATTCATTCTTGCAAAAAAAAAAAAAAAAAAAAAAAAAAAAAAAAAAATATTAATCACAAAACTTTCATTTTTCATTATCTATGTAAGATGTCTTACCTATATTTCTTTTCAAAATGCTCATTCTTCTTTCTATCGATATTCAAGGTAGTATAACAGAGATTGCATACATGTTGCATGTAGCACCTGAAGAACTTAGGCATGGTTGGTACGGACTTTGAAAGAAGCATGTGAAGATCGTGACCTTTATTAATCACTTTCTATAGATTAGCACTGTTGTACTGGTTTGTACATAGCCCTTTTTGGGTGCATGATATGGGGAAAATTGAGGTTGAATTAAAGCAAGCTTTATTAATAGAATGACTTTGTAACCTGTGAATTGTATACTGGCTTGTCTGGCTCAATATTGGGATTTATTTCATGTTATTCTTGGTTTTATTAACATTATCAGAAATGTCAGTTTATATCATTAAATGTTTGGTTTCAATAAAAAGTGGTAATGAGGTTTTTGCAGAGAAATGGATACCTTTAAAAACAAAACAAGAAAACATAACATAGATTTTGGAACAAAAGCTTTGAGTAGGGGATTTCATGAAATGAAGACATATTGTATCATTACATCCTCAATACTGTTAAGTGTTGAGATGTTTAATGTTTGAAAGTTTTCTAGCTAACTTATGGTAGGTTGGTGGTTCTACCTTTGTCCGTCTAGACACAAAGGTTCATCCTTCACCTGTAAGTAGCTGAATGTTTGATGACAGAAATACTGTCAATGTGACTCACTCCAAAGCAACAACAGCATAATTGTCAATTTAGTTAAGACAGTGTTTTTCATGGCTCTTTTGGACAGATCTAGTTTTGCGTAAGATGGTATTAGTCAAGTTTGAAGAATTTAATTGAGAACATCAAACTTAGTTGTTCATGATCATGGAGCCTGTATTACAAAGAAAAAAGAAAAACAACAACACACACACACACTACAATAAGAATATAAAACTTTCTAACATGTCAGAGAGAGTTTGTCGTAGGTAATTATCATTTGAAGATTCATATTATTTGACTATGGTGTTTTCTCTAGAGCTATGCTTTAATGATAAGCCAAGTTCTTAAGTTTGATGAATGCAATCCCATCATAGAAAGGAAAAGAGAGAGCTTACTTTGAAACCCAAAGTTCATCAAAGTATATTCACACCTTTCAGTATCCTGCAACACTTTGAATGGGACAGCTGCCGGAGGGGATAAAAGTCTTGCCTATGGGGGGATGACCCACAGACGACCTCCCTCGCCTGACCTTTATGGTAGGGGTCGGCGACAGCAGCGAAGCAACGAGGGGTCAGAAGCAGGGTCAGCTCATGGGTCCGAGTACTCAGGTGAGTAGAGTAGTAATGGTAAGTAGATTATAAGTGTAGATAGTAATTGTATTAGAGTAGTAATGAATGTGAAGATAATGAAAAGTAGGTATCATGTTGATTAAAGTAGTAAGAGTTATGTGTATAAGTAGCATAGTAAGTGTGAAGATGCAATGATTAAGTAGTAGAGTATAATGTGTGATTAAGTAGTAGATATAGTGAAAGAGTCAATGATTAAAGTAGTTGAGTAGTAATGTGTTGATTAGAGTAGTAGAGTAGTAATGTGTTGATTAGAGTAGTAGAGTAGTAATGTGTGTAAAGAGTAGCAATGATTAGAGTAGTAGAGTAGTAATGTGTTGATTAGAGTAGTAGAGTAGTAATGTGTTGATTAGAGTAGTAAAGTAGTAATGTGTGTAAAGAGTAGCAATGATTAGAGTAGTAGAGTAGTAATGTGTTGTTAAAGAGTAGTAGTAATGTATTAGAGTGTAAAGTAGTAATGTGTGATAAGTAGAGTAGTAATGTGATGATTAGAGTGGTAGAGTAGTAATGTGTGTAAAGAGTAGCAATGATTAGAGTAGTAGAGTAGTAATGTGTGTAAAGAGTAGCAATGATTAGAGTAGTAGAGTAGTAATGTGAGTAAAGAAATAGGAGCTGTCTGATCAGAGGTTTTCTCTGTTTGCTTATACAATATTGTAGTTCAGATTTTATCCCGTCTCTGTGGCAAAGAAAATACCATCTTTAAGGTCAGGATATGATTATTCATCAAGTCATACATTTGTACATTAATGCTCATGAAGTAAAGGATTATACATATTGTATCAGTAGATTGTTTGTCTTATTAAGAACCTTCAATTTCACACCCTGAGGAGTTGAACTAAGCGAAGTAACCATGGATTTTACAGGTCCTAAACTGTTTGTGAAGCCGAGTGCCAAGTCAAACCGACACATCATCACAAACGCTATCAGCCACTGCTGCCTGGCGGGATCCGTCAACACAGACATGAAGAACAAGGTCCTAGAGGTAGGTACCCCGACCACCAGGTGGATAATGGTCTGAGCTCCTTTTGCTGTCTTTAAATTTTTGCGCGTAAATTTGATGGTTTCTGTGTGGCAATTCTTTTCATGAGAAATGACAGTTTTTTTTCCAGTTAAAAGTAATGGAAACATTGATTATAAGATGTTCAAGACAGCAACATTTTATTATTTTAATGTGTCCATACTTCATTTTGTCAAATGGGCACTATATAGGAATCACTGCACCCAATTTAACAAAAGTTTCATTATCTTTTCATTTTACTGAGTTTAGACTGTGGAGGGGTTATCATCACCATTAGTGAATCTCTCTCTCTCTCTCTCTCTCTCTCTCTCTCCTTGATAAATGAGTCTTTGTGGAAAAAAAGGTTTTTGCTCTTATTATAATTGGAAACAACAGTTTGAATGATAAATTGTTACTGTTTGCAGGAAATTGCCAAATCGAACGCGAAACATTTCATTATCTTGTTCCGAGACGCCAGTTGCGGGTATCGAGGTCTGTATGGGTTCGACCCTGACTCGGAGGATTGTGGGAAAATCATGGGCGTGGGACCACGGGGCATCAATAACACCATGATTGAGAAATACTTCAAGTAAGTTGTCAGTTGATAGGAAAATACTTGATATAATGTCTGTGTTTATGGGAAAATACATTGTTTAATGTATGGTATTATGGGAAAATACATTGTGTAATTTTTATTAGCTCGACTATTCGAAGAATATGAAAGCTATTGTAGTCGCCCTGGCGTCGGCGTTGCAGCTTTTGGTTTAAGTTTTGCGTGCAAGTTACTATCAACCTTATATCTCAATAACCATTTATGGTACTGACTTGAAAGTTTATAAATATGTTCAGGGGCATCAGACAACCAAGGTAGATAACTCTTGATGGAAGTTAACATAAATTATTGCCCTTTTTAACTTAGAAATTTTGGTTAAAGTTTTGCATGCAATAGAATATTTGGTTAAAGTTTTGCATGCAAGCTACTATCTAGTTTGTATCTCAATAACCATTCATGGTATTGACTTGAAAGTTTATGAATATGTTTAGGGGCATCAGACAACCAAGGTAGATAACTCTTGATGGAATATATTACAAATTATGGCCCTTTTTAACTTAGAAATTTTGGTTAAAGTTTTGCATGCAAGATACTTTCATGCTTATATCTCAGTATCCAGGCATGGGATTGATTTGAAACATCTTTAATATGTTTAGGGGTATCAAACTATCAAGGTAGATAACACTTGATGGAATATATTACAACTTATGGCCCCTTTTTAACTTAGAAATTTTGGTTAAAGTTTTGCATGCAAGATACTCTCATGCTAATATCTCAGTATCAAGGCATGTGATTGATTTTAAACATCTTTAATATATTTAGGAGTATCATACTATCAAGGTAGATAACTTTTGATGGAATATATAACAAGTTATTGCCCCTTTTTAACTTAGAAATTTTGGTTAAAGTTTTGCATGCAAGGTACTTTCATGCTTATATCTCAGAAATTGCTTGTGGAATTGACTAGAAAGTTAAGGAGTGTCTTCAAGGGCATCAGAAAACTGGAGGATAACTTTTGGATTGATGCAAATTATGGCCCTTTTCTAACTTGGATTTTTGGTTTAAGTTTTGCATGCACAGTGTTATTGTGCTTATGTCTCAGTAACTAGGCATGGGATTGATTTTAGACATCATAAATATATTAAGGGGTATCAGACTATCAAGGTATATCATTTTTGACTATTATTATGTACAGGGAATGTGAAGGGCAAGAATTTAAATAGATTTCATTTGATTTACCAACAAGCATTTTGAATAGTCGAGCGTGCTGTCCTCTGACAGCTCTTGTTGTGTTTATGGGGAAAATACTTTGTGTAATTTCTGTGTTTATGGGGAAAATACTTTGTGTAATTTATGTGTTTATGGGGAAAATACATTGTGTAATTTCATGATACATTTATATTGGAAAGACTTGACAAATGTGTTTTAACTTTGCTTCAAAAAATTGACTAAAAAATGCAATTTTTTCTTACAGGTATAATTCAGGTGCCAAATCGTTTTCTGAGGTGAAGTCCACGAAACATTTGTCAGTGTCCATTGATGCCATAGTGTTACAAAATTCTGTGTGGAAACAGACTAGCAGAGCCCCAGTGAAGGGCTACAGATGAACAGAACCCTGCCTGCAAACTAACCTGATCATTCACCCGTCTGTCTGTCCATGTGACATGGTTCAGTCTGGATTTTGGGGAAAGACGTGCTTCATCCTGAGTTATCTGCCCTTTCAGGAGCTTCTTCACTTCGGCTGTTTTCAGTTCCTGGTCAGAGTTGCGGACTTGAGCACTTCCTGTTCATTGGATACTGCTTTGGATATGCTGTAACTTGATAATAGAGTGTGAAACAGTGATATTACATGTCTGATGAAAGGAAAAAAAGAAATCTTCCAAAACGTTCAAAGTAGTTAGTTGAGAGTTGATGATTGGGCCCCTCCAATGTTTACAGATATATGCAAATTAGATGATCAGATTATCCAATAGTTTCACTTGAAATACTTACACTAGGTTATCATGTGAATGGTGGTTGACATGGATAACACAAAATAACAAAATGTTTTTTTATTTTGATACTGTGTGTGAACAGTTGACCTAATAATGAGGGAAATGAATTCCCTGACTAAAGAAAATTTGGGCTAAAATGTTCCCTGCAAAAACTGCAAAGGGTGATTATGACAATGAGACTTGGATTGGTGCTGTTTGAATAGTGCTAACATTTTTGTTGGATATTAGCATAAGCATAAGTTTGATAATTCTAGTATAAGGAGGAATCAGCTGAGATGTTTAAGCTAATGTTTAATATTAGCATAAAGTTAATTTATGCTAAGATATTGTTGAATATTAGCATAAAGTCAAGATTATTCAGTATGAAGAACCAAAATTTACCAAAACTAAGGACGGAAAATGAAATTTAAAAAAAGAACTAAAGATTCTTCCATTTTGTAGGTATATTGGGGAAGAAACAACATGGGGGGAAAAACAACAACACTGGATTTAGTTGTCAAGAATGGCTTGTAGCACACCTAATGTAGGATAGGCGCATTAGATTGGAAGTAAACAAGGTAATAAAGTGCGAATAACATGTAATGAAAATTTTCGAACATGATCTGCTTAATGAGTTGGAAATGAAGGAGGCATACCTCCCAGTAGAGGATTAAGAGATGGAATGTTTCTTTATGGGAACTTAATAGTTAATTTGCCTATGGCAATATGAGAATGAAAAATAAAAACAACATAATGCCCACCTTGTTTCTGTAAATCTCCGTATTAGAATTAATTAAGAAAAGAAATGACGTAGAAAATGATATATTTATTAGTACAGTATGCCCCAGGAGGCCAGGTTGGTTCTTGACCTTGCTTTATTGCTCAAAGATTGTTTTTGTTCATTTCTCAAATGTCTTAATGGACTTTGATTTAGTAAACATAGAAATGCTACGTCTTACTGCAATAGTTCTCAGACATCTGTTTTATGTTTCTCTCCCTTCAAACATTTGAGATAATAAAATCAAGAAAAATGTAAATATATGTTCAGACTTTTAACGTGTCCTGCGCGACTGTTCACATACCATGGCGAGCAGGAGTGTTGAATTTTACACATGTGGAGCATGTTATGGTAACTGCATGGTATGTAAAAATAAATATTTTACATACAAAACATATTGTAGGTTATGAAATAATATGTCTGAATATGGTGCGTATATCTATTTGGTGTCAATGGTTTAGTTTCAGTCAAACTTGAACAGATATGAGGGTGAGAAAGAAATTTCAAGTTTTGAAAATATTCATTACAGTTACAAAATGCAGTTAAAGGGATAAAGGCAATTTTTAAAACAATTTTCTTGCATTGAATGGTAAAGAATAATATATTTTTTGCTATTGGTAAGTTATATGACCTTTGATCTTTTATGTGAAATTAACTTGTTATTAGTATATGAAGTTTGTCCAAGTCATTGTAACTAAACTTGAAAAGTGTTTTACCAGGCTAGGGCTTGAGGACTTGCAGCTTTATTTCCACATTTTTAGTTATATGAAATTTGACCTATTATTTGAAGTCATTAAGGGTACTTCCGGGACTAGTTGAAATGATGTCAGGATAATGTGACTGGGTGTGGTATCATGCAGCATGTCTACAGTATACTGCAGTGTGACAACACTTTTCTGTCTCAAGTAGACATAGTCTCCAAATTTACTGTCATTGGGAAGTTAAACCCAATAAACAAACAAAAAAAGATTTCATATGGAAAATGGTAGATATGTCTAGTCTGCCTTTATGCATGTTGTGTGTAGAAGTATAAGAGGAAAGGGTTTCTTAAATTCTTTTGCAATCACGGTTGATGGGTTCCCATGTCCTCATCAATTTTTTTATAATTATTATTCTGAATTCCAGACCGTCTGTCTCAAAACAGGGCAGATATTTTGCCTTAAATATATTGTGATGTAGGCACGTTTATTTATTGTTTTTTTTTTTACTTATTTCTTATCTGCTACAAATGTATCATGTTTGCTATTTATAAAAGGCATGATTTTTTTTTTTTGCAGATTGTGTATTTCATCTCTGTTAGTTTGAGATGGGATATGCACCGTAGCATGTATTTGGATTTAGCAATTAGAATTTACAGGATTTTTATATTATTAATATAAATCTTAGGTTATAAGGTATTGTGATATTGTAGGAATTGAGTACCTTTACTATCTTAATTATGTACCATGAAGTGTAAACATTTCTAATAGTAGCTAGTTGACTCATTTGGTATTGTCGAATGTTAAGAATAACATCAATCCTGCTTCACAAAGTGAAGCACAGGCTATATAGGAGTAATGTACTTTGTTCCGTAACATCGCGTATCGTTGCAGTCTATATTTATAAAGATCATACTGTTGAGACGCGGCAGTGTGGTGTGAAGGGTATTCGTCACCTGCAGTGATTGCGCTTGTTTGAATGTGAAATATTGAAACATTGCTCTCTCAGAATGAAAATCACAGTAGTTGTTCTCACAGAAATTTCTTGTTCTCATAGGTAAGTTTGTTTTTTAAAAAGAAAATTGTACTCAATGATTGTTGGTCAGTTATTTTATTTCATGTAATGAGTGAATTATCAGTTTATTTAGATAAGTTTTGCAAACTTTTTTATTGCAAAACTGTAGGTTTCATTTTCAAGGGGGGAAATATTTTGCCATTTTATGCTTTTATCCAGAACATCTTTCCCATTTCTTTAAAGTAAGTACTAGCTTTGCATCATTAATCGCCAAGTAGATCTATACAATTTCTTTGCCCAGTAACTTAACTGATTTTCTTTTTTTTTTTCTCATTCAAGGGAGGTAATTCTGTAAGTGCTGTGATTTGCATTATGCTCAATTATTCTGACGTTACTGTATTCTTGGTGTATTTTGTGTCTTGTCCAATGATGTAAGCAGCTTCTAGACATTTTGTGTTCTGTGAAATCAAGGGAGATAACCCATTCATTACTCCTAGTCTATAGGGTGTTTGTCTTGCCTCTAGGTAATCAAAAAATGATTTGATCATCTGTTTTATGTTTAATAGTTTTGGTATGAGTTGCCTTGGATTCTGTTTTGAATATTTTTGTTTGTGTTTCTTGAAAAATTTGCTAAATGGAAGATATTGTCCATCTTTAAAAAAAAAAATACTCATTTAAAGTAATACAGAATTTTAGACACAGATTCCATCAGATAATTAATGGACCTCTTAATAAGATCCTTATAGTTAAAATCCTTTCAGATGTATTCATTATTTCTAGATAAAAATGCCTAAGTATGTCATTTCTTAACAAATCACAAATATATTTAGCCAGTTAAGTATATAGCATCCATTTCTGTCAATAATATATTATTTTTTTTTAATTTGAAAATAAAGTGACAACAGAAAATCAGGGCTGTTTCCTCAGGAAAGGGGTAGTACAGTGATGCATTTTATATATTTACAGCCCTTTCTCAAACAGAAATAATCAGACCAGATTTGAATATGAATAAATGTTGGTTAGAATTTCTCTCTTTGTGCATAATATACTGGTTTATCTTCTGAAATTTTTCAGAATCTGTTTTGTGTCCAAAGAAAATTTGAAAGCTTTAAATCTAGGATTCTTTTTCAAATGAAGAAAATATAATGTCAAGATTCAATTGTTTTCATAAATTTTAATTTTATTTCGTCAATGTTTTTGTTTCAAAATATTCCTTTGATGGTGACAGAGGACAAAGTGCCATTGTATTCATGTGTGCGTGATTTCACGTCATTGCGTCTACAAGTAACTTAATGATACCACCGTTGTATGTTTCATTTATTTGTACAAGCAGATGCTTTTTTGTCCATCCACAGACAGGTTTTGTCCCCTTTCATGTTTGTTTATTTATATGTAATCATCATTTTATTGAGCAAGAGGAAAATCTAAGACCACACATTTCATCTAGATAAATTCAAGTATTTCAGCAGATGAATTTAGAAGATAAATATTTACGGTAGTAAGACTTCACAAGAAATAATCCTCTACAAAAAAATACTTGTTTACCAGGAAATATTGTCATGTTTTGGATACTGGATAAATGATTAACTCTATATGAAAAATGTCCTAGGGCCATTTTTTATACATCTATTTTTTCTTAAATAAGTGATAACTGCAACATAAAAATGAGAATTGATCTGCTCTTTTGAAATGCAATTAATAAAAATGGTCACAGAATTCTTTTTTTTTTTTTTTTTAATTTTTGGACCTTTCGCAATAGTTTTGTGTTTGTGTTCACTGTTACCTCATTAGATATAGTGTACTGTAAAGAGCTCATTAGTTGTTTCTGTCTTAGACACAAATTGGTGTTATGCTATTTACATGACAAAGTAGATTTGCCTTATTTTTGTTTACATGCTATCATTGCTTTATATCTCTGTTTATTTTTTGTGCTTTTTGTTAGTTCTAATTTATTTATTTACTGTTCAGTCTCTGTTTGTTTGTGCTATTTTGTTCCAGATTATTTATTTTCCCCGTCTATTCCATTAAAGAGTACGTTGTGATATCACATATTTTTATTGAATGTTGTTCACAGTTTTGATCTGTATGATATTTTGTACATAAACTTTTCCCACCTTTTTTAGGCTGCTGATGGAATTGAAATGTTAAGTGTTTGTCTTTCTGTTTGTCGGTGAAAAAAATCTGTTAATTGGTGTAATGAAGTAAAGTAAGTTTGGCCCATGTCTATCAAAACAGGTGAAAGATATACAGTTTGTATGTATATCCAACCAAACTATTTGGTGGACCTGCTCACTGCTGTGTATTTGATGCCTGGCCCTGTGTTCTTGACATTAAAAATGGTACTTAAGGTAATCTATCCATCATTAAATTATAATCATGGTCTTTCAAATGTTTGAAAAGACTTAAGTGCAGATTCAAACATCTATTGACTTGGAATTATAAGCTGTTTTGCTCTAAGTCTATAAAGGCTTGCTTTGTCTATCAAATTCCCACAATCACCTGAGGACCATGATTAAAATTTAATGATGGATGGATTACATTAAGTTTGATTCATTACTTTCCTTTCAATAAGATTTCAGAATGAGAGTGAGAATGTTCTTAAGTATTTTTGAGAACATGGGGCTGGGTTTAGTCACTAAGATTTTTCATGTGAGAAAGCAATCTAGTTTGCTTACAATAGGTCCTTGTTTTTTCCCAGGTGCCTCTGTGCACCATGGTCTTCCCCACCTATCCTTTATGACCTGTATGTTATTAGTTATACAGTTTACTGACAGGGTGTATGACTGTTTATTCTTGGCTGAGGAAAGTCATGTCACCCTCGTCAAGTGGCTCGGGTGACATGACTTTCCTCAGCCGGGAATAAATAGTCATGTACCCTGTAACAGATTTATTATACTGCAAAGTTCAGTCCAGTTTCTGCGTTCATAAATACTGATACCCAGTGTACATGAAGTTATGTACACGGCTTATTGACCAATCAGAAGAGAAAATTTTACATTGCAGTATAATAACATTATATGACTGAAGTATTGATGTAAAACAGCACCATCAACAGGAGTCTCTTCCCGATAAGTCTGTGACACTAGCTACTTTTTTGCTGTTTTACTTTTTACACCGCCCTGCCACTTTGAAGCATAAATGTGTATGATGATGTGTATACAAGCCATTGTGAAAATATTGTAGACTTGCACCCTCCTGCTGTATTGATTGTTTACTGGCTGTTTCTGTCAACAGACATAAACAGAGTGATATTGTTAGGATTATTTACAAGTCCTTTTCATTGAAACATGTACTTAAGTATTGTCCTGAAAAATGCAAGGTTTGATTTGGACTTTCTTTGGTTTTATGAAATTCCCTATGGTACAAATGTGAAATGCTAGTTTGTTTAGAGCTACCTGAAATGTTATGTAGTAGTCATGACAACGTATATATGTGTGTTAATGTTTAAACGACTGTAAATATCCAAAATTTTCAGGCTTACCTGTACGTTCTATGTGAAGTTTGATAGCTTGTTCTGTTAAAGTGCTCATTGTTAAAGCTGCAAGGTTCAGTTTCATTGTAATATGTTGACCTCTCATAGACGGTGTGACGATATACATGTAGTTTTGCTTTTGCCTCTTGTACCAAGTGCTTTGCTTCTGTGTCAATGACATTTGATGAAAGTGAGTGAGTGAGTGACCTTTTGACCCCAGTTATCAAAGCGTCAAGATATTTTGATACATGTTTCTAGTATAATATGGGCTATAAGAAAAGAAATTTTGGAAGTCAGAATTTGAAGTATACATTTGCAAAACCATAAGGTTTTTCAGTTTAGAAAGATCTAAGACTGACCTCAAATAGGTCAAATACTTTCACCTTTGATATGTTATGAAATGCTACGATTTTGTTGGGGTGAATGTAACTCTAGATACTTAATTCATATAGGACACATAGGTATATATATGAAGAGGTACTGAGTAAGGACTTGGAGTGAAACAAATGGACTTGGTATACTATATGTTACACATTACTGTTGCTATGGAGACGTGATGTTAGTTTCTATGGTAAATGCTGTGTCGGAGCTTTTATAACATGCTTTATACTATATCTCATATTGCTAGTTGTTCAAATGTGGAATAATTTATTTGTAAATAAATTTGATACTGCATCACGATTACTTTGATATGTCATCCCCTCTGGTTGCCACCGTCATTAAGGACCAAGGCTGTGGGTTTGAGTCTCGGCTTGGTTCGATCAGATTTTCCAGCGAAGAGGATTTCAGCTGGTAAACGGATGGTCGATGGATCTACCCTGGGTTTCATCTATATGTGAACTACTGTACCACTGACGTAGCTCCCTTTAGCTTCTCTAGGCTCGAGCCTGCACTTTATTTAAAAATATGATTCTTTCAAAAAGTAAAAAAAAAAAAAAAGTATCATAAACGTGCGAATTTATTTGGCCCCAAATCTTATGGAAGGCACCTACGTGCATCCAAGAAAAAAAAATCTTGGGGACCATGCCCCTAACCTGCACATCAAATTTAGGCCCAGCTACGTCCATGGTATATATGTCCCTTTTGACCTTTCTCCACCTGTTTTATTACCGGAAGGATGTTGCAAGCAATGGTAAACTCTAAAAACATAAAAAAGCAGCAACGTTCTGACTCGCTTTGGATTGCAGATGACGGTCCATTCTCTATTCATGTTGATTTTTAGCTTACCTGAGCACAACGTGCTCAAGGTGAGCTATTGTGACAGATGAATGTCTGGCGTCAACCGTACGTCGTCCGTCGTCATCATTTAACTTAAACGACATCTCCTTCTAAACTACCGGGCAAATTTTCATAAAACTTTACAGAAATGTTCCTTGGGTGGTCCTCTTCCAACGTTGTTCAAAGAATTCAAATCCATGCCAAAATTTGGTTGCTATGGCAACTTAAATGGGACAAAATGTGAAAACTTAAAAAATCTTCTCCGAAAATATTTTTACACAGATGTTCATTTGGTCACTTTCTACCAAGACTGTTAAAATTATTTGGATCCGTAAAAAAACATGGCAACTAGAGGGCGGAGGCTGTTTTCCTTATATGTATATAGTACAAATTTGAAAAATCTTGTCCAAAAGTACTTGCTGGATTTCCAAGTTTTTTGGCACAGATGTTTCTTGTGTCACTCTCTACCAAGATTGTTAAAATATTTGGATCGGTCAAAAACATGGCCGCCAGGGAGCGAAGCTCGTTTTCCTTATATGCATATAGTACTAATTTGAAAAATCTTCTTGTCCAAAAGTATTAGCAGGATTTAATTTTTCTTTCTTTTTTTTCACAGATGTTCCTTTGGTTACTCTAAAAAAATCTGTTTAAAAATATGGCTGGCAGGGGTAAAGCCCATTTTCCCTAATATCATAAGATATTTGCTGTTTCTTTTACTCCCATTAATACCTGGTTCTCAGGTAAGCGATTGCAGGGCCTTCATGGCCCTCTTGTTCTTAATGCTAGTAGCATCATGGCTAGGGAACCGCATCAGGAGCGAGATCCCCAGTTCTCAAGAAATGATACATCTCAAAGACTTACTAGTCCATTGCCATGAAATTAATGACCTGGTTTGGTATCACGCTACTTTTTTCTAAAAAAGTGGTATACACATTTATAATGAAGAAAGAAACCTTAAGGTAAAGTCCCTGTAATGGAATGTAGCGGAACCATTTCAGGGACTTTACCTTAAAAACACAAATAGTGTCCACATAAACCTTTGTTTATTAAGTCTGAAAAAAAATCCTTCCTTAGCACAATTTAATGAAATTTATAATCATTTTGAACTTATTTATTAGAAGTAAAGAGTTATTTCCCCCCTTATGAATATCGCCTTACATATAGCACAGATAATCTGTTTTATAAATATAATCAAAATGTAAATAATTGATATGAATGTATTGATGGCTTTTTTTTCTTCTAAATATCATTTTCAACAAATAATCAATCATAATTAATTCAGCCATTTTAATTTAAATAGTAAAAAAATTTTAAAAAAGCTCAAAATCCTTTAGTATTACGCTCATAATGTCTCTAAAATCCAATATTCTTCCTTCTCTATATGGTCTTTGTGTATGATTTCAGCAGAGTTCGTCTGAAAAGTACGAGTTTACCGATCCTAATACGTTACACGTATACATGTACTTATATTTTCCTCAACTAGTTCCGATGCATCTTTTATTTTACGTTTTTATCAATTGAACAGGATACTCGTACAGTTGAGAAAGGGTTTCCGTTCTTTAGTGTTTTGGGGGAATAACTGTTGAACAGAAAACCGTCGACTTTTTAACCATTTAATTCACAGACATCAAAACATGTTATCAATTACTTATAAAGTACTCATATTCAATAGCATATC
The DNA here is from genome assembly GCA_021229015.1 of Solen grandis. Classification (NCBI taxonomy): domain Eukaryota; kingdom Metazoa; phylum Mollusca; class Bivalvia; order Adapedonta; family Solenidae; genus Solen; species Solen grandis. The sequence goes on along the minus strand of CM037783.1, from coordinate 67,346,914 downwards.
ATTAATTAATACGACGATGTTTTCACTTACATCATTTCACTCAACGAGAACAGCAAGATAGAAAGAAGGAAGAATTGGAGAAGCAACATAATAATATCTACATATCTACTATAAATTACTTAGTATCTTAACCTAACATAAAGATTTAGAAGTACAGCATGACTATGTACAATTAATCTAACGAATAATTTCACAAATAAGCAACTTAGAAATAAAGATAGAAGGAGAAAGTAGAGAAATGTCATTCATAAATATCTCTCTCTCTCTCTCTCTCTCCACTCTCTCTCCTTTTTACTCGCTTATGCTGTTTGAGAACCTCAGTGTTTAAATGATAAAATGATAAAAATGCTCAACCAAGATTTTTCCGAACTTAGCAAATCTGTTTACAGAAATTTACCAAATACTTCCAAAAATAAGAGCAAAGCATAATAATAAATTCATAAAATTAAAGACGTATCCTACAGTAATAGTATTTTACTATATAAATGAAGAAGGAAAATTCAAAATAGCGCATATAATTTTCTTAAACTTAGCATGATTGTAGAGAATTACACTATAAAAAAATATGAGAAAAAACAGGGTACCAATTCTACTTTTTGAGTTATCTGCCCCTAAAAGTTAGTTTTTTGCTCTTTTATAATACGCAACAGATTTTATACTATAGTCGAGTACGCGAAGACATAATCTCTGTCTCTCTCCCCCCCATTAAAAACGCATTATGTTTACTTGATGAAACAGTAAAAATTCTCTATTGCAACTCAGACTATATATCAGTGCTAGCCTGGTGTTGACATCCATTCGTCGACGGATCAAAGCCTAATGTGGGTAATCATATACCATTAAGAAGAGGAAGAAGAAGGAGAAAAAGAAGAAGAAGAAATAATGATGGATAATTTTGGGATATCTTGACCAGGTGTCACGGAGAAGGAAGTTATTTATTAAGGGACAGCGTATGCTTTACTATTCGTTTAGAAACTGGTTACCTATTGGACAAGTAGGCCTTGAACTGATAACCCTGACGCATGACGTATAACTATCTTTTTCGTTCACAAATCTAACGCTTTCACAATCTGTAAATAGAGACTGGCGTCACTACCGGTGTTGACTCATTGCCGATCGCACGCTCTCTCTCGTTGTCCCATCAAATGTGAACATAGCACAATAGCAAATATCTAAGTATAACATTGTGACACAGTTAAGCCAACTGTCTATAACCATACTTTCTTAAAAAGGAGCTCCTTGACGTTTTCACCGATGCTTTTCTTGTATTTTCTTCAAGAACAGTCATGACAGGTTTGAGCGAATCTTATTTATAGCATTCTAATTGATGAATAAACTTAAACTCTTCATGAATAAATTTGTTTATCTTCCGTAAATTGCGGTAGTCTTTGGTTAAAAATAAGACAATGTGTGTTAAATGTTTTAGTTATTCAATTAAAATGAAAAGTCAACCTGTCTTAAGCGATCAGTCAAGGGAACAAGCAAAAAGTAGCCGCTTAAAAGAAGTGACCGCTAAATGAACTCAACTTGAACTTAAAACATGCTAGTTTAGTTATATGAAACATATAATGTATAAAATACATACTTACCACTTAATGCAGGCTGACCATTTAATACAGATGGTGGCTAATACAGGTTCAACTATATGTGATTTTTAAATGATATGATTTAATTTAAACGCACCCAATTACAGAATATGCCTTTTTTTAAGCTGATACATGACTAATATTTTGTGAACTTTATTGTATATATCATAAAATCATTGTAAACATACTAATTACTATCGGTGGGATACAAAAAGTCAAACTCCACGCAGTAGTTACCTCCCCTATTGCTAAATGAGCGTGCAAGGAGATCACTGCGTGTAGTTTGACAAAAAGTGAGTCTTACACTCTGTAACAAATATGGACCACCAAGTGTTAACAGGTGTATTCAAATTAGTTTAGAGGATATCCAGTATCACTGGAATAATCGGTAGTCAATGGTTGTCATTGTTTATACAAAACCATGTGGATTTGTTCGTGATAATTCTTGTGAACAGTTCATCAAGACATGGACTGTGAAAGGCGGGGTTTAAATTTTCATAGCTAAACCTGGATCTCTTTGTGAAAATCCCCATTAATTGTTTGACGTTCTGCAGAATCAAAATCATCCTTTCAAAGTTTTATTTTAGCAACAACCAACAACCTTTTTGTTTTTCTCTCGAAGTATGTTAAATTTAAACAATTCAATTTACGTAAGATGAGAAACAAGTTCTTATAACTTTACAAAACTTCTCGACGGTTCCTGGGTTGAACCAATACTCGATGCCTAGGAGAGTCATGAAAAAATCCTTGCCTCCATCGCGGTTCGAACTCGCAACCTTCGGAATCATTGTTTGTCCTAAAACGATACTAAAGAATAAGTATCAAAACCAGCAAAAGAAACAGTCTTTTCATACAACAATGCATGTTCGGATGACCGTTTTTCATGATGATATAGCCTGCGTCTTCTAGACAAACGCGTACGACTTTGATGCCCTTTTCACTGACGTAGCTGAAGAACTCATTTCTATACAGAAACTTCTGTGTGATATTGTTAAATAACACATTTCCACCCCTATGAAAAATATAGTCGTTTGTTGCAAGCTCTATTTGTTCGCAAATGGATAGTTTCGTCAACATTGCGCTCTTCCAACGTTGGTTTTGTATCATAATGCTTTTGAATATCAGCAAAGGCCGGCTGTTATCAGTGTCATCATTGTTTGGTGACATCTCTAGATCAAGCTCATATTCAAATGAACCTCGCGGTGTTAAGTCAGGAAATGAAAACTCAAGCCAGTCTACAGTCAGGGGTATAAACGAGTTTTCAAATGTTATTTCCCATGTACCATCAAGAATAGACTGCATTATATTAATTGTTTTCTCCGGAGGCCTGGTCTCTTTTTTCAAAGACAAAACTGCGACAAGAAATTCAATACACTCGGGATCAGTTTCATTGGTCCAGCCTAACATTATCATCTCAGGTGACCAGTACCTTGAAGATGGAATTTTAAGCCACGGGATTTCATTTTCGTCTTTTACTGGAATACCTTGAAATGGCACGCCGTTGGCTTTCTCTAACTTCTTTAAGGAAATCGGGAGCTCCGCCTGAAGCTTCAGCTCGACAAGTAATGAAACATCCAATGAGTCCATCACATGGATACATCTTCCATATTGATTCCGCACCTGTCCTACAGGACAAAGAGTGTGTTTACAGGCTTCCAAATCCTGAAACATAATGAAACATTGGGAAAATGCAGAAAAAAGAAAAAGAATCTATTTTCAGTCACATCCAGTACTTTTGTTTCATTTTGTTATATACTTAGTCACTGATGTTTTGTAAGACAAAGTTGAAACCTTTGTTTTTGACCCCTATCACATCATGTTCAAAAACATTTCTGAAATGAATGATACTTTACCTGCGTGTACATTTTCTTTTGTATCTGAATATATAACTTATTACATCATATTCATGTGCACATTTATGACTCGATGGATTTTTAATAACTAATCTTAAATTGCTATACATGTATAATTGCACAATGGCTGTTCAAAGTGTTAGAATCTAAGCAACAATAGACCATTTATCAAGCGGGTCGGCAATACCTGGTATTCACTGATTTAAATTGACCAATCAGTGACTGGAGAAAAATATCAAATGAATGTGAAACAGCATGTAGATTAGGTAGGTGTTCGGTAAGCGCTCGTTGTTTTACGTAGGTTTATGATTCATTTCGGAGTGAAATGGTATATATTATATGATAAAACACTGTAGACCCTGATCAAACAGTTCTTTCACAGGAGCAAATCGGTCTGGCACGATATGTGAGTCATATATCACTTATACAAGGGCTACTACTCCCAAATGACCATGATTAAAAAAGTTGTGATTTTCTGTAACATAAATGCATACTCTTACTTATATGCAAAGTATTTGAATTCACCATCATAAATAACCGAGTAGTATCCCTTGTATGATATAGTGATATATGACTCATCCTTTGTGCCAGCCCGCTTTGCACCGAAGCTGCCTGATCTGGTCATTGTTTAAAGAGGTCAAGCATGGTCACACACACACACACACACACACACACACACACACAAAATAGTCCAGGTGCAAGCATCCATTGACTTTGCGCTATAGGCTCTTAGTCTGGAGTACCTTCCCCTCATTACTGAAGTAAAGGGACTAACTATTATAGTAAGTCGGGAACCAGTCTATATAGGCTCTTTGCCTAAAGTTTATAAAGGCTCGCATTTACTATATGATTCCCATGATCACTTGATGGACCATACTTACATTTCAATAATGGATGGGTTACCTTAAAGCAATTCAGTTACTTAAAGTTTGAACCTAATTTTACATTTTTTTTCTCAGACGATCGTCTCAATCTTCTGGATTTAAAAAGATGAAGAATAGTTCTCAACTTCATTGTATGCCTAAAAAACATTTTATCACTCTTATTTAAAGATTTTCCGGAAGTGGAAGGTATGTTAAATGTTAATTTCAAACGACAGCCGGCAGTGAAGTATCTAATTACTGGTATCTGAGATATGTAACGATAAAATGTTAAACTTACTTTCTCATCGGTTCCAGGTTTGCAGTAAACGCTACTGGACAATACTTCCTCTTCTGGAGAAACTAAAATATCATTGTTAATGACAATTGTAAGTTCGCGCTGGTTTTTAGAGATAGCACTGCGACCACAAGTGGGTGGAATCTCGTGTTTATCTTCAGAACAAAGGTAACAAAATACATTTGAATAATAAACTTCGTGAAAGAACGGCGAGAAAAAGCCACTGGTACACGCATTTCTGACCTCGCTCATCGTCATGTTTAGCTCATCTGGGTCGCGGTTCGAATCCTTTTGACAGTTATCTTTCAAGTTATGACCACACAGGTCATGCTTTGCTTGCTCAGGATCGGGGTGCATGAAGTTCACTCTGTAAGATTTTGTTTTGGATTCGGTTTGTATTTGAATTTGAACAATGGACGATAATATGTTTGACGATGTTGCAAAGGAGTCAAAGACGTATGTAACCCAAGGTATCCCGTCCAGAACATTATGGCATTTTGCGCAAGCAGAATTCTTGTACGTCATTTTCTTTCCTGGAGAAAATATTGGCTGAAGGCTTCCCCATGGTTTTACTCGTATGTCTCCACATTTAAGGTCCGATTTTCCAGAAAAGCCATCGGAATGGCGAGATCCGTTATTGCCAGATGTCAGTAAAGCATCCCCTTCCGAACCATGCCCGGATGTCGGAGAAATGTCATTTTCTGGACATACAGTCAACATAAAATAGCTATCAGAATTCTTTCTAGGAACACTGGCGTTTACGCATTCCTGTCCAGGACGGTTGAGTTTGTTTATCCTGTCGCTTTCGGTTGGAAAACAGCAGTCATTTCGTCGGTGGCATTCATCGTCACAGAAGCAATCTTGAGAACGGTACATAAATATACATTTTAAAGGGTATAAGACGATTGGTTATTGTTAATGAGAAAATGTGAAAACGATACATCGGAATATATCGCTAAAGCTCGCCATATTTAAAGCGACCTTTCAAGCTAAAAGACGAAAATGGATTCATGCATTTTTATTGAAGTAAGCCTTGTTTGGAATCTATGGTAGAATAGCTTTGCGAAATATGGTTTCCTCTTAAAATAAAGATTTTTTTTTATTTATTTGTTTGTTTATTTATAGTTATTTTCATTATAAAACCTAGAGAGTCCAGATCAAAATTCACAAATGACAAGTCACAATTTTACACGAACATTTTAAAATTAGAAATGTAACTCTATATCCAATAAGACAATGTTGAAATTTCACTCAATGAATATGGATGCGTTGAAAATTATACAATAATGATTATTATCTTAACATAAACATAAGGTCCGGAGGCGTTCATTTTACGCGAAATTTACATTTACTATATCTTTTTTTTCTCATTTTTTTTTTATCTTACTTATAGCTAAACATTTGTTTATATTAACAATGTTGAAGAACATGCTTATTTTTAAACGCGTTCTGTCTTTTACTTATTGTTGGTAAAATTATCTGACTTGCTTCAAAATTTGCAGCATTCAATTGTTGAATAAAAATGTAAAAAAATAAGAACTTTTACCACGGCGTTTAGAAATTGATAATCAGTAAGTGAAGCAAGTACCAAAAATATATCTTAACTTTGGTACATGAACCAAAGACATTTAAATAGCTGCTTAAAAATATAAAATAGAAATTAAACGCCTTTTTCTGTTATATTTATTTGAATGATACAGAAATGGTGCTAAAAAAGAAAAAAATATCGAACACATAGCCTTCAGTTTCAAAGCCGTTTGCAGCAGTTCCTGTGTCTTAATACTAGTCTAATCTGATCTGCAATAGTGTAGACTTGTTAATAAGAAACTTACATACCTGTGCAGCAAGTCCAAGATCCTGACCGAACATCATTGACTTTGCAAGATCTTGTTGTCTTTGCAAATATTTTGAAAAGGACACAATTTGTTGATAACATCAAAGCTGACATTAAAATTCGCTTGATCGTGACTACCAGCTATTGGCAGAAAAACGCATATAACAGCTAAGAAAACTCTGTAAGACTTAGAAAACATTTTCATGCGCAGGGACGTAAAGACCGATGGAAGTATGGAATGCGAGAATCTTGCAGACCTATATATCTATATCAGATAAAACATCTACTCGCCAATACTATAAACATTAGCACATGGCATTTTCGTCTCGTCAAATCAGGAGCTAGTAGTTGTTCATAGTCACTGTGGACTATAACGCGTAGTCCAACACTTTTGTAGAAATCAATAAGTGTGGGCTATGCAACCACAACTCACAATTTTGTGACGTTTTGTCGCTAGTGGAAGGAAAATGCCATGTGCTAAATAGCTCCGCCCTCGTGACTATGTCGTGTAGTTAAAGGCAACTATAAACTAACCCATACATAGAAGGAGTACAGCGTGCATTATTTTCCTATATATGCACGGTTCAAAGATGACGCAATTATATAACGTCATATGAATCCTTAAGTAAAACGTAAAAATATTTATTTGTATCTCTATCAAAAAATCTCGGTCAATTCAACGTGTTAGAATGGAAATAAAGTTTCCTTTTTCGAGCTACATCGCAGAACGATGAACGATGCTTTCTAATTAGACCACTATGCATCTGAACTTAACACTGTGCACTATTCAACATGTATATAGAGGATAATTGTTTGTTTTGGTGTAAGATTGATTAATGATTTCACTGAGTGAACATAAAAAGTGATATTTTAACGAGTGGCGACTGCACTGATATTTCCCTATAATCCACCGAAATACATTAAATAAAACATGTTGTTACCATAGTACTACTATTTTATTGCACATAACGAAACAATTTTTGCAAATTCTCTTCGTAAACGGACCTAAAAATAAGATTATTCATGCTCGTATAGAAGTATATATAATTGATATGCTATATGCATAAATGTATATTTTTAAAAACGTCTTACACTTAGTTTTTTTACAATTTACTTTGTTGGCTATATATGCTTAGCTTGCTATTTAATATCCATTAAAGATTATGTCATGTTATGTTATTCTGCAATATAGCACTCAAAACGACTTATTTACTAATTCTTACACGATATAAATTATGCTATATAAACATAGAAAGATTGTGGCGTGCAGTATTTCCCGATATATGCACGTAGATAACGTATGTTGTCATATGACTCCTTTAGTAAAGCATAATAAAATAAACCGACTTTTAAAACTCTGCAGTCTAGTAAACGTCTATGAAAGGACATGACTTGACTATTTGAGTTTACCGTCGCTTCGACAGTATTTCAGTCATATAGCGACGTCCAGCTAATTACAGTTGGAGGAAGACCCTGAATGCACTGAGGCATTCGGGTAGACCCGCCGACCTACCGCAAGCCAGCTGGAAGTCTTCCTCACATGAAAATCCGAATGACCCTGCCGGGATTCGAACCCACGCGGTGAGGGGCTGCCTTAGAAAGGAATTAGAGTTTCGTTGTTCGTGCTATATAGCATTATAGTGCACGATGTTGAATTCAGATGCTTTGTAATTAATCACAAAGGCCTAAGGACATCGTGATAAGATCACTGTACATCTGCCTTTTACACCGTGCATTATTCTACTATATAACTCTATTTCCTAAACAAAACACATTTCTACGTATAGCGTTTTTTTTTTTTATAAACAAACAGGGATTTACGTCTACAACAACAACATACACAACGTGAAAATTTGGCTAACTAAACAAACGTCAAAGTTAAATAATGATACTATAAAAACAACAACAAAATAAAAAACACACAAACAAAAACAAAAAGACATGCCATTTTGCTTTGCCGGCAAAACAGGATACGAAGTGAGAACCAGACGCACCAAAGGGAAGAGAAAGCCAAAACGTTATCAAAAGTTAATTTTTGTTCAACAGGCAATGGACGTCTCTGATTTATAGTCATACAAAAATAATATTCTCTTGGAATTACTGGACAAGAAACATCTCATATTTTTTAATCAAGAACTAACTTAAAATATGATAATTTTATGATAGCTTAAAGAAAATTTTGATGACATTTGTTTAGTCCATCGAGAGGAGAAAAAAAAAAGATCAAATATATATATCCAATTTCGCATATAAAAAGGGAACATAAACAATAATCTATAACAAAAGGTAATCAAAATATCAAGTTCTATACGTGAGGCGGAAATCATTATCATGAATCTTTGAAAGGATTGACATCTATTTCATTATAAAATCTTACAAGGTATGGAATAGAATTAGCTCCATATTGTAAATATCGATAGCAGGAGGAAAAATCGTTCGGATTTTTTGTTTGTTAATACAATGTAACACAGACTAAATTTATTATAGGGTACAGTAATAGGAAATATTGTATAGAAGAACATATGATGATTATTTTTGTTGTATTGGGGTTTACCGTCGCTGCGATAGTATTTCAATCATATAGCGACGTTCAGCTAATTACAGGTGGAGGAAGACACCGAGTACACAGAGGTACCCGGATAGAACCATCGACCTACCGCAAGCCAGCTGGAAGGCTTCCTCACATTAAAAATCCGAAGTCCCTACCGGGATTCGAACCCACAGCGGTGAGGGGATGAGAGATATGAAGTTCACGATAGTAACCGCTCGGCCACGGCGACCCACCTTTTTTTGATCAAATGAGTCATACCTTTGACTCTCAATAGCAACTGAGTAATCATAAAACGCACAGACTTAAGTCAGCATATGTGTCTCCACCATCATGAATTAAATTGACACTAATGTTTCATCCTTTCAATTTCATAGTATATAAAGAGGATCTTACACGACTATATATATACGAGTATTTCAAGACAAACCAACAAACAAATATGAAAGGAGCTTTATGGTCATATAACGAGTTTCATATTTTTATGTATTAAAAAATACAAGTTAAATATTCTTTGCATCACATAAACCCAAAACGCATATTTGCCTGTTTTGTTTATGCGGGGAAACCCCATGACCAATTTACACCTATAGCATATTTGAAGCGAGTAAAAAAGTAGTTCCGCTTAAACTTTTAATACAGAACATAATATTCTTTTCAATAACAAAAGATTAAAAAAATACTGAAGACATTCGACTGAATTTCTTATAGGAAATTCATCAGCCATGTATGTATTTACAAATGTGCGTAAGAATATATTCGACTTATGACATGTGGTACTATTTGTTGACAGATAAAAATATAACATGGCTGTACTAAGTCGAAGACAACCTGGGTTATGTCATAAATATATAGACTGGGTCATATGATCCATGCTACTTACACTATGCTGTAACAAAAACAAATGTGCCAAGGGTTTCAAATCAAAGTTACTCAAACATTATAAAATCATTTGAGAATCCCAGATTGTAAGTCCGTTTTGTTATCTATCAATTTGAAAATAATTGAGTATTTGACCATTGTAATTGTCTGATACACGACATATTTGTTCTTCTGTTGTGCGTACGACATGGTTGAACAGGAAAGCGAAAGGTAAGCACCTCATTTCTTTCATTGGTATTTAGGTTTGTAATCAGTTTGGTGTTGTAAAAAAGAGCTGGAATTTGTCATTCTTTGGCTGTATATGTTTATTGGAAAGAGTGCTTTGTACAGACTGTAGAATCTGAGCTATAATTTTGTACTGAAGGCATATATGTATAAGTTATTGTTTATTTATTAAATTTTATGGAATTTATCGCAAGCGACGCGAAGCGGAGCGCTGCGATAATTCCATAAAATTTAAAATATAAACGATTTGTCACGTACGCCATACGACTTTGCCTTTGACCTCGCGTTATTGAACCAATCGCATTTGATTGACAGTACACGTGATGGTTCAGAGTCAGTATTACAGGGTACATTTTATAAGGCCATATGCAAAACATGACGTAATTATTCGCCGCTTCAACAAGACCCGCCCATTGAGTCCTACGATCACGTAAGCAGCATACACTCATATTTCCTCCATATCAGGACCTCACAGGTCATTTTATGCAACGTGATTTTTAAATTTTGAACGAAATGCAAGCATTTCATTGGACGATTAAGTCGGACAAACTGTTAATGTATATAAAAAAACTATATGTACTAAAGAAATGCTGAAAAAAGTCTAGCGGATAGATTTTAAAAGAAACTCTGAAATGATATTATTGATACATTCTGAAGGAAAAAGAAATAAAGAATGTACCTCGCCGGTTTTGATTCGGAGATATTTCATATTAATCATTTCCTCTTTTCGGTAAAAATTAGACTTATTTTTATGTATTTCCAAAAAAACAGTGATACACATAATTGCATTCATGTTTTCATTATTATATCAAAATTACCTTTCGTAAGCTTAAAAGAGCTTAATTAGATACATGTAAATATAAACGTCCATTGCGCCGTAGAAAATATCTGCGTCGGATATCCATGGCTGCTTATTACATCTGCCAGACGTGTGATACTTGGCTAGCACTCTATCGTTATAATGATACCCATAAGAGATATATCAACCAATCAAAATGCTGCTTACACAAATGAGTACTCATCAGTTGGTGCTCTTAAATATGGAAGTCGGTAAAGGTTTGTATTATTGCCGGAAGTACGAGAGTTTCTATTGGTCCTAAAATTCCCACTACCTAGTTGGGCTGCGAATATTGCGCTGTTTTTAAAAATTCGATAACGAGCAAATGCTAACTAATAATCCCAAGAGTACACTCGTTGGTTTCCGATGCTGAAAAATATATACACTTAACGAACTTGGAAAAACTCATATTTCAGACTTTCAATAAACCTTTTTTCCAAATATACGCCCAATCAATATTGAAAATGCGTATTGGCTCAATATGTCATCTCTTTCAAATTTTGATGCATAATCAACCATACGAAACAATTTTTCGCAGACAGCTGTTGAAAACCAAAGATTAGATGTATAAATTCTGACATAAACACAAAAAATATATCTACTTACAAGTATCATCTTGTATATATGAGTATCAATTTTTTCTATAATATAAACCCAAAAACGATAAATCAGTCGCACGATGAATATTCATTCACATTTGTGAAGACAATAATTGAGAATTTAAAGATGACATCATGTAATCTAATTTAAAATATACAATTTCCATCATTTTGCTCCCATTGCGCTAAAATATTTCCCCTGCATATTTGAGGACAACTGTATCAATGCATTTACGTTAAGACTGATCTTTTCCAAACTCATATAACGTTACAGTTTACAACGAAAATAGTCGTTACCGAGGTTTATGGGTATCTGATATGAATTTTCTGTCTAGCGAGATTTCTGTATTTTATCTTCTTCGTAAGTGTAAAATATTTTTTTCTTGTGAATTTTCCTTCTTTTTTTTTATAATAAATTAAATTTCTTTTTTATTTTACACCAAGACC
>CM037783.1:67318724-67334844 GCA_021229015.1 Solen grandis | reverse complement strand
TGTCATCTTATTTATTGTTGCAAACATTTGCCAAATGCTTTGGTAGTGCAGCTCATCAATCAATGACCTTGCTTCAACAATGGGTTTTAATTGTTCCAAAGGAATAGGACTATAGACTGAATTGGAGCTTGTGATATGGCATCATGGTTGCAAGCATTTTTACAAAATAAAGCTATGCTAGGAAAAAAAAAATATATTCAACTTCTCTTGTGGGCATAAAACTGAAACAAATTTTATGTCAGAAATGCTAGATTCATCTGTAGAGTCAGTTGTTGTTTTATCCTGCAATGGGATATTGTAATACCTACAGTCAGGCAAAAAACACCCATACAATATCACAGAAAAAAAAAAAGAAAAACAACAAATTTTATTAGTGTTTAAGAACCTTTCCGGAAGAATTTTTGAAACACTGCCGACACTGAAAATGTACAACTTAAATTTGAGATTAAGTTCCTTTTCACGCAATCACTTCCAGAACCGAAGGCCGTGTATGCAGTGTAAATCTGTTTTCAAAGATCTCGCCTCTCTATACAAAATAAGATATGTTTTATGACTTTAAAGAAATAGAATTTATAAGACCATTTTTGTTATTTTACAATCTTTGTTAGATAGTTCTGAGCATTTTAAACGATAATACTTTTTTTAATTCATGATTAATTGTTTGTCAAAAATATTGAATCCTCTGATACACTTTAGTCATTAAGGTATATTTATATTTCTATACATATTGTGAAATATTGCAGTATTTTAAGATGATTTTAAAGTCTTAACCAGCAAATTAGAAAGAAGTATAAATTATATTGATCTCTTAAATGAGTAGGCTGTTCTCTAAAACAATTTTTAATTTGTATTGCTTTTGTTATTTTCATCAGTAAAAGTTAAATTACAAGTTCAAAACATGTATTGCACTTTAAAGTATTTGATGTGAATGTGATATCAATATAACCTATATTCATTTTTTAAAACGTTTTGTCTATTTTCAAAAATAAAAAAAATAGAATTCAAAACTAATAGGTGATTCTTTCTATGCCTATTTCATTCGAGAATCAGTGGCAATTGATACAACTGGCGATAAAGTAACGCTCACAGGTATATTATAATTTACTACCATTTCTGTAGTGGACCATAAATCATCAACAAACGACGATAAGGCGTATACATAATTATATAGATTTTAGTGTACCAGAAACAAAATATTTTTGCATGTATATTTTGAAATATATCTAGCGATTATGTGATGCATCTGGTTTAAAGTAAGACTTGTATCTGATTAAATTTTTGAAAGTTAGGAAAAATTAGCCTGCTTTTCATTTTTCACCAAGAGCGAGTTTCTACGTTTCTCTCTTTATTGTAAGGAGTGCTGATGGAGATGTTTTGTTATTCTTTTGCTAAGGGAGTTATGTTTTGAACAGTAAAAATATCGTGAAATTTGAGAAGCTAAAATGAAGATTGTTTTCAAATGTGATATTCGTACATGGTCACCCACTTTAAAATTAAACCTTATATGGTCAGCTTAATCGATATATTTTCTGTCTTCTGCGCGTCTTGCAAAATAGGTGGACTGACGGACTTCTTCCTCATTAGACATTGGTTAAATTTATAAAAATTATGAAAAAATAGCCTGCTTTTCATTTATACTAAGAGCGAGTTTCTACGTTTCTCTCTTTATTGTAAGGAGAACTGATATAGATGTTATTCTAATACAAAGGGATTTATGTTTTGAACAGTAAAATTGTCATGAAATTTGAGAAGCTAAAATGAGCAAAATACACTAGATTGTTAAATTATGTATATTAAATACCATAAGAAGCGTGATTATCAATAAAATGGGTGATCTAATTATAGCAAGTGTTTAAATATAACTTTTCTATTTAAAAACGGTGGTTGGGATTTTGGGGCTTTTGGTTTATTCTGTGTAGGGAAATACAGTTTTCATTCTTTTTCATCAATTGCTGTACCACTTTAGCATTACACTCTTGTCCTTTATCCGATTCTAGCCGAGCTGGCAATCTTTGTGATACCTGGAATATGTCTTGAAGAGCTTCCGCTACAGTATTTCCAGTCTTGTTTTTGAGAGTTCGTAGCCAAACGTGTATTTAGAAGATGTCTATAACGAGTAAAATGTACTTATTTCCACTGTTCCAGTCGACCAATTTAACCATATTAATTAGATTGCACATCCAAAGAGCGTCCTTCCCACTGGTGACATAGTTATTTCTTTGGAACCTTCTTCACAAAGGTTTATGTAGGCTGTAACTCTCCTGTTTGTGAAGGAACGTTCTAATATTATATATCCCGATATTGTATTTTCCTTCATTTATCACTATTTTGTAAAGTTTTTGTGGCCCAGAGTAACTAGCTGGGTGAGCTGGGTCGTAATAGATTTCTTTTAAATAATCTATCCAGGGAGCCATGTCTGCACTTCAGGGCTGATAACACTCAAATGAACAACGCTAATTCAAAACGGTCTATTTATTTATTTCCCATTTTCATCGTCCTCCTCTTCATCACTTTCTTCTCCACTTTCTCTCTCTCCCCCCCCCCCCCCCCCCTCTTCCTCTAATATTCGGTATCGAACAAGTCTTGAAATGCAGTTTTATGCTTTCGCAACACTTTAGTCACTGCTGATGTTGTATTTAATCCTTTAGAGATAAGTTTATCTACTTGTCCCATGAATTGATGGTGAATTCCATTGTTTCTGAGTGGCAATATGTAATCATCTATCAATATTGTATATTTGTTGAAAAATTCTCGTTCATTATAGGGCTGTTTGCGTTCTTCTACCGATTTTATGCGCATCGTTTCTATTGTCTATAAATTTATGGTACATTTTTTCGTATCCATCATCGTAAGTCGTTTTAGCTCGATTCCAAAGCTGTATGTAACCCCATTCTCTTCCACAGAATCGTCTTGTTCGCTATCGCTCACATCCTAGTGTTTTCCTTTTTTGTTCTGTTCTCTGTGCTTCGGACACCAACCGCTTTTTTTGTGTCTTTGCACGTCGAGAATTGTATCAAATAATTGCCCACAATCGTCACAAGCATTTCCTTCATCCATGTTTTCAGGAAAAATTTCTCTTTTAATGAGACCAGTTTGAGTCTCAACTGCAGAATGATAAGTGTTATTGATGCAGCTTTGATAAAAAACGATGCATTATTCAAATGATGCTGAAAATCTATGAGAACCACTTAAAATTGGAAACTATTTTCTGGTTTCTTGTTTCTTCTTATAATCTCGATTTACTGTCAGTATATTCATTTGTTAAAAAGAATCTGATATAAATTGTCATTTCATATCAAAATTTACTAAACTCGTTCATGAATATATTATTTGGTTCGCCAAAGATACGCTTATTAACATTTTCATGAACTCGTTTAGTAAAATTTGATATGAAATAACAATTCATGCCAGACCCTATATATGTAAATTTTATAATCATTTTATATTCTTTTATTTTTTTTGATCATTTGGATGACCTAATGAATTTTAATTTTCAAGATAGAATTGCCTATAATTTGTGTATGGTGTATAGACTATAGTATTTTTCTATTTGTGGTTTAATTAAAAAGTTCATTCTATGTTTTGATTTTTTTTTTGTTTTTTAATTTTCATAAAATGTCACATTTGATTTTGAAACTGTCAAATTAGTTTTGAAAATATCACATTGATTTTGCCCCAGAAAGAGCCATTATCCGCTTCATAAAAATTATTTCCCGATCGCTGTTGTCAGGTTTATTTTTATTTGTGTAAACAATGTATTTTGATGCATTGATTTCGTATACATGATTTTCGGACATCCATGTTTCGGACATGACGACGTTGTGTATGCGTTGTGTTATTTAGCACCGTCTGTGGCCTATTCGTTTTATTGAAATGATAATTGGATTATATACAGTTACTTATATTGTGTTTACATGTTTATATTTTCAGTTTGGCGTGATTGTATGAATCATTTAGGAGAAATATAATTCGCAGTGCACTCTTCGCCTTTTTCATGTTTGTCAACTCCGAACCTATAGTAGGTATATAACCAGTATGCTTGATAATTAGTAAGCAATTACTCTGTAACGCTTCTATGTATACGTCATTGTTTTATTGTCAACATTGTCCAATATCACTAATGCGTAGACTTACTCCTTTTCTATGTCACGCCCACATTCTTTCCACTTCATGTATTCATCCTTGTGTGTCTTGTGTTTCATTTCGCAATGCAAGGTTGTACTTGGTCTTTTTACATTTATCAACTTATCCTATCTCTCACACTTAAAACGTCCGATAGTTGAGAGGAGGACCTAGATCGGATTCCTCCATGAAATGTCTGATTAGGGTTTTCTCCATCTGTCCATGTTTAATTATAACTCAGTGTCTATACTATATGTAAGGCAAATGTAACAATTATAATAGCATCTGACATTTTCATGACGAATGGGATTCTTACATTATACCTCATTATCATGCCATGTTTAACTTCTTGAAATGCATAACCTAAACTTACAGCATAAAAGCAAAACGCCACGAACGGATAAATAGCAAGAATTTATGTTAAAAAAAGGTATATTGTAAGTTTTAACTAAAAATATAAAATAAAATACAAGCAAATAAGGAATAAAGTTTTCTGTAGAAAATTTAACAAAGAAAGCTATTTCAAACATTTGTTTTTTGTTTTTTTAAATTGTAGTTTGTGTTTTTTAAGTCTACAGCAGGAATGCTGTGTAAAATTGTAAATAATCATTAGTTATTTCATATATTTAAAATATTTCTCAAATAAATCTGAAATGGTCATTTCACGAATTATATGATTTTTTAAATATAATTTTCAGGAATCCTATAATTCAACAGGTTTACTGTTGTGAATATGTCCATCGTATCATTATGCAATTAATTAATACTACAGTGGTCACGCGATTCCTCAATGTGGCGATTCATTGAATACCGGCAATGACTCGAGCTACAAGCCCAGTCCCTTGTTTAAGCCCTTCTTATTCTATATAAATTTAGGGCATTCTTCACATGCGATTTTGGATTCCTCGATCCGTCCCCGGTCCCTAAATATATATTCTATATAATTTTTCCAAAAAATCACTTTAGCTTCTTCTCGTCATAAAACGTATTTTCTCATCTACTGATCATGTAACAAACTGTGACGGGTCTGCATAATTAATCATTTGTCATTAAAGAAGCCTATTTTGTTTGTTTGTGTGTTTTTTTGTTTTGTTTTCTCTGTAATCATTAATTTGGAGAACCACGGAAAAATGTTTAGTGTTTATTATAAGAATGTAAAAAATACACAACGCCGCAATTACACAAATTAAAAAAAGGGTTTCAATCAAATTATCGGTAATAAAGAATTTATTCCTAACGTAAATTTTGCAATGAAAGCTATAATCGAGTTTTTTTTTGTAATGATTAAATATGTTCTATGTTTAAAAGGTACTATTGAAGTCTAAACGTAACAAAATAATTAATGAAAAGATAAAGTTGAGGTATCAACAAATATAAATATATTGAATTTTGACATATAAATGATGCCTCGAATATGGCGATTCTTCGAGTTTTTTTTACAGATCCCGTCCGACCTCGAGGAATCGAGTGACCACTGTTGAAAAGGAAAAAGACGTCGAGATAGAAAGAAGCAACACATGGAAAAAAATGATATTCATCATAATGAATGTAGGTAGTCCCTCAGGTTTCAACGGGATAAACCAGGCTGCCAGAAAAAAAGAAGTCGTATATGACATCATAATACGCTACAATCCAGATTTTGTGTTATTTCAAGAGTTCAAGTGGAAGTCCATCACACATAGCTCTTGGAACATGTTCCCGATACCAGAATGGTATTACTTGAATCAGCAAGATGAAGCATCAATACTTTTTAACGCGAACAAGTTTTTTGCATCAGAATTTCCGCAAATTGAAATTGAACAGTATATCAATGATACGAAGATAATAATGAATAATGCAGGCGTGCTTTCTAATGAATTTGCGCCTTATCCTCGTATGAGAATCTTACGCATGATAAGTTGTGACAGTTTCGAAGAATTCATTGTCATATCCTGGCACGGAGTTTCAAAATGTAAGAACAGAATAGGCATGTTTCGTTGTTTTATGACTTTTCTCAATAGAATATTGGCTGAAAATAGACTCCCCATGATTATTGGGGGCGATTTTAACATCCCGATAGGTGACGCTAAACTATATGTGGACGAACCTTTCAGGATTGTAGAATACGTCCCATCGCCAAGGAGAGAAAATAAAATTATAGACTTTTTTATTGTCTCAGAAACAGTGCATGCATTCAATGTTGGGTTCATAGACCTTAACGAGGTATCAAATGCAGCTAATCCAAATCAGGTTTTGGACCATGATCCTATTATCGCAAATATAGAATTTCAGATGCCCCAGACGTGTTTGCCTTGGATAAGTTTGCCTCACATGTGGCCGGCTTCGATGGGTCCGCCTCTACTTCAGATGAATATGTTTTTCTAATAGAAAGTTTATAAATAATTTCTTAAATCAAAGGTCAGTTCATGAATTCAATTTAGAATACATCATCTCAGTAATGTTTTATGCAAGTATGTATTCAGTCCCATGCCGATTGAATGACTAGAAATACGCATTTTAACTCTACTTATTTTGTTGAAAATAATAAGGCGATAAAACAAAACTGACGGTTTTCAGATTAATTCTTACTACACATCCTGGGGCAACAAAACAGGAAATATTTTCAAATCCGCACGGGAAATCAACGGATCATCTATAGGTTGTGGGATTTGATATAACATTATACATTATGAAACGGATACAAAATGTTATCAAAATATATTATTTAGCAATTCTGAATGTTTTTCAGTATTAAGCTGAATATATTTTATTGCTGGTTATAATAATAATAACAAGAGGGCCATGATGGCCCTGAATCGCTCACCTGATAATAGATGAGCAACATATGATGGATTTTTCATGTGGACCTACTTTTGACCCCACATAACACAACTTCGAACTTGTCCAAAATATTATGGAAACAGACATTCCGACCAATTTTCTTGAAGATATGGCCAAAAATGTGGTCTCTAGAATGTAAACAAGGTTTTTCTAAGATTTGACCTCATGTCATATGGCCAAAAATCTTGGACAGTTTCGAATTTGGGACATGTGGGGTCAAAAAGTAGGCCATGAGATCAAACAACGGCAATGCATGTGCATTCCTTATTTTCTATTTTTCAAAGCAATACCTTCAGTAAAAATGTGAGTTATTATGAAATAAATTGAAAAAGGGCAAATATACCATGTATTCTTGCCTGACTTCCAACACATATATGAAATTACATGTGTGAAGACATCACTGAGACATGATGAAGATGAAAGCAATATTGAAACAAAACTAGAATTTTTCTTAGTCCAAAACCTTAATATTTCTCAGGATTGAACAATTGGGTTACTGCAATACTCATCATATTTAGTTCATAATTAAGCTAAAAATCATAGTACATAATACAACAGACAAAGCATTCCCCATAGTAATTTGAAGTTCAAATTAGTATGCACCATATCCAAAAATGAAATGTGTTCAACACAAATAGATATTGAATTTTAGTCTTAGTGAAAACATGCATATTCTTAAAATCTTTTAATCAAGAAATGCATTAGGCCAACCTAGCCAGAATTGAGCAATGACTGATTTAAATACAGTATTAATTATGTCAAGCATGTCTATATACATTAATGAGAACAAAAACTAATACTCTAAATATGGTGTCCTTGACAACCCAAAAAGAAAAGCAAGGTTCATAACTCTGTCAAGATGCTGGACACTTTTATAGAACTTTTTTTTTTTTTTTATTTGGAATTGCAACTGCAACCCGTTTCTTTTCATAATTATACACAACTCTTATAAATACATATAAGAACATGCATATTATATCGCAGATAGGTTTAATTTATCATTTTTAAAATTTTGCTGTGTATATTGTTATGACAAAGAAATGTAAATACATAGTGAATATCAAGAAAACGATGTGGGTTTACAAGATAAAAAGAAAAACATTGACAAATAATATCAAAATTTTGAAATCGTGTCAATTACTGATGCTGTTCTGATTTTAGATATACAGATGTATATTGTGCAACTTTACCATTGGTTAATTTCATTATTCTCAATTACATAAGTATTGTATATATCAACAAACCAAAAAAAAAAAATAGTATCAGTATTGTTCTTAACATAGTATCTAAATATTTCTTAGGTAGAAAATAAACAAGGTTGCTTTTTTAATAGTAGAAAAAAAAAATGAAGAATAGTATTTAAAGATCAAGATTATATTTTTGCAGGAGTACACTTCAAATATACATAAAATGTGTAATACAGTAATGTTGTATTCAACATTCAATAAACTACAGAAGCAGAGAACTTAAAGCAAGTTATATGCTACATTTTATATTTTTAAACAACAATAACAAACATGGTAAATGCAGATAAATTATTTCAATTTCAACATGTAATTTTGGTATATTCACATTTGAGTTTATTGTTTGATGAGGTTGATAAAAGGGGTTTTTTACATTTTTTTTTTGGCAGATTTGGTTTATGTCCAATTTCTTTACTTCTGAAAATATACTGCTTTGCCATAATAAGCAAAGTGTTTAAAATTTTATGGAAGTATATATTTCCAAAAATAATATTTTTTAAGTTTAACTCAAAATAGAAATCCAAACAATTATTTTTAAAATGATTTCAAAATCTCTCCAGAATCTTTTTACAATAGGACAAGTAAAGAATAAGTGTGTAATTGTTTCTGGTTCTTGTTTACAGTAAGCGCATTTATTGCAAGTTTTAATATTCATTTTTTTTTAGCAAATTATTAGTGTCAATAATTCTTTGATTAATACGAAATTGAAACCATTGAAGGTCTGTGTCCTTTGTACAAATAAATGGAACTTTAAATTCCTTTAAAAGGTTCTTTTTATCAATTGTCATTTGAAAATCTCTTTGCCATTTTTCAATAGATGTGGAATAAAGTTTTGTATTTATCAATTTATCATAGATTTTTCTACAGCCCTTTTTCGAACTTCGAACAATGGCTATTGGTAAAGGTGTAAATGGTTGTTCTAATTGTGAATCTAATTTAATATTTGTTTTTATAAGATATTCTTTAACTGCTGAGATAAGGGTAGCATATTCTAGAAAATGGCAAACCCTACCATATTTTTTACAAAAACCTTCAAAGGAAAAGAAAGATCCTTCATTATTTAAGATATCAATAATGGTATATATGCCTAATTCAAGTAGTTTTTTCTTAAAGATAGTTTTCCTCCGGCCTTTATATACTTATTATGCCACAAAAACTCACGTTTAAATTCTTCTTGGTTTTTCGGTATTAAGTTAGAACAAAATAAACTATAGGATTTATATACATCTCTCCAGAATGGGTTTTCAACTTTTTCTATTTTTTTTGCTATGTATTCTGATCCTAATCTCAACATGTCAGGTATTGAATTACAGAATTTCTCAATTTCTAGATATTTCTTATTCTCAATGACCATCTTCCTAATCCATGTAGTTTTTAATGAGATACAAAATCAGGAAATATTTATCATTCTTAATCCACCATGAGAAAAGTCTGTGTATATTATGTTTCTTTTTATTTTATCTGGTTTTCTATCCCATAAAAAAGTTAAAAAAAAATATATTTTCTAATTCCATTAATATTTCCTGTTGTGGTGTTGGTAGAGATAAAATCAAATGGACAATTTTAGCTAAAGCAAGATTCTTTATCACATTTTTTTTTCCAATTGGAGTAAGTAATCTTCTGGACCATGATTTTAGTAAAGTTCCTTGATTTTTGCATTATAGTTCAATTCTTCCATGTTTTCTAAATTACTACCAAGTAAAGTAAAATGTTTATCCCAACTCATATTTAAGTCGGGTAATAGCTTATAACTATTGTTTTTATTACTACCAATCCATATTAATTTAGTTTTCTCAATATTTATATTCAGGCCGGAGATTTGGGCATATAGTTTTAAGGTATTCAGAGAGTATTTGAGAGATTTTTCACTGCCATCAGTTACTAAAGAGGTATCGTCTGCAAATTGTGAGATTTTAAATTCTATTTCATTTATTTTTATCCCTTTAATATTAGAATTTTGACGGATCATAATTGCCAGTATCTCAGCACATAAAATAAATATATATGGAGATATTGGATCCCCTTGACGACAGCCTCGTCCTGGGTAAAACCATTCAGATAAATGCCCATTGACTACACAACATGATTAAAGCAAACCAGGAATCACATATGTATTTGTATAAAACATAATGTCATATATTGTTCTAATATTTTCTCCTATGTATCTATTTGGTACAAAGCCAGACTGATCTTCATGAATTATTTTATCTAGTATTTTTTTCAGTCTATTGGATATTGTTGCTGATGCAATTTTGTAAGACACGTTTAACAATGAAATTGGTCTCCAATTTTTTAAATAACTTTTATCTTTATTTCCTTTAGGAATACATGTTATTACTCCTTGTTTTTGAGATGTCGACAGTTCTCCACAAGCAAAAGCATTAATTTAAAGACCTTATTAAGAGGTATCCAATGTCTGCCCCAAAAAATTTAAAGAACTCCACAGTATAACCTGAGGGACCTGGACTTTTATTATTTTTCAATTTTTTTTAAACTTTCTAAACACTCTTCAAGGGTTAATTTTCCTTCTAATAGAGTTTTATCTTTTTCTGATAATTTATTTATTTTATTAGTAATAATAGTATTTTTTAAATCAATATCAATAGTTTCCTTTCTATTGTATAATGTTTTATAAAAATTCCGAACTTCTTTAATTATTTCTGATTGTGTTTTTATTAACACATTATTATTTGTGAAAAGCCTGTTCATATTTTTAGAGACAAAATTTTGATTTTCAAGATTGCTGAAATATTTTTCTCCCTCTTCAATCCACTTGGCTCTTGATCTTATTTTTACTCCCTCCATCTTTTTGTTTCTTATTTCCCTAAGCTCTTTTTTTCTTAATTCCAAATTTATGTTATCCGTAATTAATTCTTGTTCTAAATTATGTATTTCTTTTATTAAGGCAACCTCTCTTTTAGTCATTTGTTTCTTTAGTCTAGAGCTATAGCATATTGTTTCACCTCTTATGTCACACAGTAGAGCTTCAAAAAACAATTGATCATTTATTTTAAATTCAATGTCCTTATTACTCATATCTGCAATGTCTGTAAAGGATAGTTGATCATTTAATATATATATCTGTCATAGAACTTGGTATATGACCTAGCACATTAGCCTATGACTGTCCGACAACATTTGCCAATCTAAATTCTAATAACCACCAAAATTATTCTTTGAAAAATCTGGTTACAAAAGCATTTTTGCAAAGATGACAATATGAATATTGTAAAAAGGTGATAAGAGGGAACAAACAATTGGGGGAACAAAAGACATATTGCCATGCAAGCTAAAAATTAATGCATTGCATGTGCACTTATATCTTACGACAAGCTTCCCAAAACACTGTACAAACTTCAAAGCAAAAAATCAATACAGTGTTAGAATTTACTCTGTTACAAAAAGATTTAATTCACAGAGAAATATATTAACTTATGTAAAACCAAAACATTAATTTTATTAGTAAGTCTATACCCTTATAGTCAAAGAAGTCATTAATAGATAACAACAAACTGGGCCACTATGGACAGGATTCTTAACAGTCCATTACTGACTGTCATTTAGTACAAATGTAGTCCATCACTGGCTGTCATTTAGTACAAATGTACTTACTGTTGAAATCTCAACATCAATGAAAATACAACAAGAGTTATCGGAACGACACATATGCCCCCTACGCTTGCCCTACTCCTATAAAGTCACTGTCACCTTCACCTTTGACTAAGTGACCCCAAAATCTACTAGTTATGACCAATCACCCTATGAAATTTGAGGAATGTGGATCCAAGCATTATCAAGCTATTGAACGGAAACAATTTTCATATATGAGGTCACTGTCACCTTGACCTTTGACAAACTGACCCCAAAATAAATAGGGGTCATATACTAGTCATGACAATCACCTTACGAAGTTTAAGGAATTTGGGCCCAAGCGTTCTCCAATTATTGATTGGAGGCGAAGTGGTCTACCGACAGACCGATCATCCGACCAACATTTGCAAAACGATATGCCACCTCTTCATAGAAGGGGGCATAATATTTAAATAAACATATGTGCAATTATCTTCTGACTGTTTAGCCAGCTGTGGAGTTCTTCTCCATTTATGCTGTCTAATGGGTTTTGAAATGTTGAAAAACTATTCCAACGCAGGTCTTTAACAGCTCCCTTTTGTCGAAGGAGGTCAACCATTTTCTTAATGTCCACATTTTTGTTTGCTTCTGGCCTGTGCCTCTTGGATTTTGCTGTTCTGATGGTTCGGATTAAATGCTTTCAAGAACTTGAGTTGTCATACAGATTTGCTTTGCTAAGTCAAAAGATTTATTTGCTCCTTGACAATTTAGTTCTTTTTTGTTGTTGTTGTTGTGAGATTGTATTTCAACAGCATTGTCATTTGGAATGTTGTGCCGTATCCCACCATGCAAGTTTACACACATGTTCCATTTGTATTCAAATGAACCCTTCCAACCTAGAATTGACATTGTGTATGTCAGCATACGCCACAGCCACAGTTTATATTTGGTATGTTTCAGAGCTCAACCAAACAACCATCATCCTTATGAGTTACATGTGTCCCTAAACAACAATGACATGTACGAAAAATGCTTCACAGCATTACTAACACCTTTACTTGGGTCAGCTTTGTGGAATTCCGAACCATGTTTTTTTGTGAAGGTGTTGCTTAAACCACTTTGATGAGGAGTAGGATTTGCCACACAGGGCACACATGTAATTGCTTCGAGTTGGCCATCGTCAAGATGAAGGACTGAAAAGTTCACCCTAAATTTTGCAACACTATGTTCTTCACTGATTTCAAGTGTGTCCAGTATTTTGTTTGACAGAGAATTAACATACTCAATTTTTTGGTCATCACTCATCAAATGTAGAGGCTGGCTGATTGTAGAACTCATGTCCTCCAGGTTCAGGATATCCAGAGCAGCAGCCACGATGTAGGCATCTGTTACATCTTTAAGGAACTCTTCGCGTGGCCTGAGAACACATAATAAATTAACATTACTTCTCTTTATTTTAGGTCTTGTATCTAAAGTAGCTTGTTCACAAATGGTCTTTGACTAAGAAATTGATATTCAACTAAATGAGTGCATAACATCTCAATACCCAACTAAAGACCCATTGTCACCAAATACAACCACCCATGATTGTAAAAAAAGAATAAATAGTTTCCCCATCACAGGCAAACCATCACAGATAGTACTGAACCTAGATTTAGAATTATAAAACCTAAATATAGATCACAATCACTATTCGCGCATGCGCTATCTTAGAATGAACTCATAAAAGCACTACCCTGAACTGGTGAACACACCATGTTGCGGAATGTATTACATGGTACTGCAAGCATCCGTGTTTCGATACCATATTCTGAATTTAATTGATTTTGCCAAAGTTGCTTTAGTGACAGCAGCGTATCAGGGTATTCCCATGCATTGTGACCTACACATGCCAAGTTTATTTTCAAGAAACAAAACATTAACGAGTAGGAAATCTTACATATTTCTAACTATCATCAAGCTTTTAACCGTAAGCTTACAAATGTATTCATTGTCTTGTCCAAAAGATATGTACTTAATAAGTATTGATCTATTGGTCGAATCTGCGCTGTGATTCCGCGGCAAGAAAACAAGACTGAGGATCAGAAGATTGTGGGTTCGAACCTCATTGAGGGCAAGACTTTTTCATGACCTTCCCGGGTTCAAGGTCCTTTCCAGTAAAAATTGATAACACTTATTTCCCAATGAATTTAAACAGTCAAAACCATTACACAATCACAAAGTATCATAGATGGTGCCATTGGTTTTTGTCACTTTAAGTCTTACTAAGGCAAACAAGTTGTTTCTTTCAACTAATATTGCCAAAAAAGTAAGGTTATCAAAACTTTTTTTTCTTTTTTCCAATTTTTCCTGTCTCTTAGAGGATGTGACGTAACAGTATTTTCCAACCATGATAACAAGTTTGCTTGGAAAAAAAAAGGTTTAGGGTCTGTACAAAATAGGGTCTGGGTTAATGGAAACAAGTAACTTTTTTATTACGTCTAAACATGGCAGTCAGGATACAAAAATGTAGCAAGAAATAAATGCAAGAGAACCATATATTCGGTACAACAGATGTCACTTCTGATGCAACTCTAGAGCTCTGCAGAAAAAAAATCTTTCAAACAAAAATTAATCACATACTTTTAAGACTGTTCTGTTTACCTGAACTTCTGAACTACATCCTGAGCTCCAGTGACATCTCTGCGTAGCATGTACATGGAACCATGATCCCTTGCACTACTTTCTGTATAGAACAGCTGGTATATACCCTGCAACATCAACATAGTGGGTGCAAAAAAGACATTTACCTTTAATTAAATGCATTAGAAGACTTGACTAGAATATTTGAGTTTACCGTCTCTTCGACAGTATTTCAGTCATATATCGACGTCCATCTAATTACAGGTGGAGGAAGACCTCGAATCCATGGAGGCATTCGGGTAGAACCACCGACCTACCGCAAGCCAACTGGAAGGCTTCCTCACCACATGAAAATCCAAATGACCCTGCCGGGATTCGAATCCACGCGGTGAGGGGCTAAGTGAGTGTTAAAGTCAGCGACTTTACCCTCTTTGCCACGGAGACCCCTTAACTGCATTATTCAATGAATATCATAAATAACATTCATTTACATTAATAAAAAAATATGTTGTGTACCAAGTAACCTTTTAAAATGGGAAATTAATTTATTTAACCCCCCCCCCCCCCCCCCCCGAATACAAGCTTTTGTAAAACTTTTCCATCTACACTACAGCTAATAAATGTATTCTCTGCATAATATTTATCATACCCTGTGGCAAATTTTCACTAGAGTCAATCAAGTCACTGTTTAAGATTACAGACTTCTGTTTAGTAAGTTCTGTAAATTGATGACCAATATATTCAGGGTAGGATCCACTCACTGGACACAAACATTCCAAATATTTGATAAGTACTCGAGAGATGTGGAATACAAAGTTCTGTCTTACTGATCTTATGTGGTCATCCGCTGGAATCCAGGAATGTGATGGGATTTTCATTACCTCTGGTTGTTCAGATTCTGTTGTATCCATATTCGAATCCTCATATGTTACACGTATCTGTTTAACCACTGTTAAAAACCAGTGAAGGTTTTTTCTCTGATTTTCTAATGTCATGTGTAAGGGGGATATTGTTATGTCAAAATTGTCTCCAAGAACTTCAATTGATTTTCTGGGTGTCTGATGTACTTTAGAATGTTCCAAACTACTTCCACTATTTTCATTACTATTTCTTCAGAAATGTTCACACTGTTTTCAACAATCAAACTTTCTTGCTGGATCTGATTCACCACACAGTTAACACGTTCTTCTTGTTTTTGTTCTTTCACAAGATCTCTGCGTTTCTTGCGGACACTTATGTAGGACACAGCCAAACCCATGTCATAAACAATGTTCAAGCCCTGAAAATAAATAGTATGTTTGAGCATTACTGAATTCAAAGTTGTACAAAACAACACAGTACTTAACAGAAAATAGTACTTATCTGGCAGATAAAAGAAAACTAAAATGATAAAATGGCATACTGAAATTTAACAACAGTGCTGAAGAAGGACAATATAATTATGCCCGAAGGCAAATTCATATGAGGGTATTATAGGACAAAGTACTGTTTTACATGTTTGTATTAGGAAGTAGTTTTGTTGTAATTGCAGATATCATTGATGCATGTTTTGGAAATGTTGATTAAAAAATATATTTAGTATGTTATTAATAATACAAAATAAACTTATTGATGAATAACTAAAAAATCAATGAATGTAACCAAAATTGAACTTGTCCTGTGTTTTGATATCATACACTTCTAAGCAATTATGAATGCAATATATGAGTCAAAAGTTATTACATGGAAGCAGTCATTTCTCA
>CM037783.1:67268624-67318624 GCA_021229015.1 Solen grandis | reverse complement strand
AAAAAAAAAATGAAAACTTAAAAAATCATCTTCTTCAAAACTACTGGTCAGATTTTAAAATAAATTGGTACAGATGTTCCTTGGGTCAACCTCTACCAAAGTTGCTAAAATTATTCCGATCCATAAAAAAACATGGCTGCCAGGGGCGGGGCTTATTTGCCTTATATGTATATAGAGAAACCTTTAAACAACATCTCCTCTGAAACCACTGGACAGAATTTGATTAAACTTGGCAGGGATGATCCTTGGGTCAACCTTCACAAAAGTTGCTAAAATAAACTTGATCCATGTAGAACTCTGGTTGCCATGGCAACAAAAAGAAAAAAAAAATGAAAACTTTAAAAATCATCTTCTTCAAAACTTCTGGCCAGATTTTAAAATAAATTGGTACAGATGTTCCTTGGGTCAACCTCTAACAAAGTTGCTAAAATTATTCCGATCCATAAAAAAACATGGCTGCCAGGGGCGGGGCTTATTTGCCTTATATGTATATAGAGAAACCTTTAAACAACATCTCCTCTGAAACCACTGGACAGAATTTGATTAAACTTGGCAGGGATGATCCTTGGGTCAACCTTCACAAAAATTGCTAAAATAAACTTAATCCATGTAGAACTCTGGTTGCCATGGCAACAAAAAGAAAAAAAAATGAAAACTTTAAAAATCATCTTCTTCAAAACTACTGGCCAGATTTTAAAATAAATTGGTACAGATGTTCCTTGGGTCAACCTCTACCAAAGTTGCTAAAATTATTCCGATCCTCAAAAAAACATGGCTGCCAGGGGCGGTGCTTATTTGCCTTATATGTATATAGAGAAACCTTTAATCAACATTTCCTCTGAAACCACTGGACAGAATTTGATTAAACTTAGCAGGGATGATCCTTGGGTCAACCTTCACAAAAGTTGCTAAAATAAACTTGATCCATATAGAACTCTGGTTGCCATGGCAACAAAAAGAAAAAAAAATGAAAACTTTAAAAATCATCTTCTTCAAAACTGGTGGCCAGATTTTAAAATAAATTAATGCTCTGTTAAAGATTTCTCAGATGAGTGATTCAGGGCCATCTTGGCCCTCTTTTTTAATATTCTTGAATCAAGGCAATGTACTCTGGGTTTCACTGTATACAATACAAATGTATTTTAATATTATAGACCTGGTTCAACCAATGTGCAGAGAGCATCTCGTATACCAACCTGCCAGTGGAGTGGGTCACACCCCTCAATTTTCCAGTCATTCAACCCTACTTCAAGGAACAAGTCGTTCGTGACAAGAAATCCAGTGTCTTCCCTAGCAACAGTAGCATGCTGTAAGTAAAGGGAGGTAAACCCTCTACCTGGGGTCAGTTGCTGAGAAGAAAGAGTTTCAATAAGTTACGATAAGTTATCCCATGATTTTTCTGCAACCGGATGTTGTACTCAAATCTTTAGATGGATAAAGGTAATATTCAAACTGCCCCACACAGGTACATGGTAAAAAACATACATGAAAAATATCGTTATCAGTCAAGGCCGTATGTTCTCAAAAATAAAAATGGTACCTAAGTATACTACTCAAAGTTTGCTAAGCACCATCCGCTATTTTCCCGTAGCGTTTCATGCTTAGACAAGCAACTTTAAAGGCATGCTACATTAAATTTTACAATAAAACAAATCTTGCTTTTATGCAGAAGTATTGTTTATGTATCAAACTTACTACCAGTTACAAAAAATAAGCCTTTCGGATCCTCAATACTGGGAATTTATCATAATTAGAAAGTGCGAAATTTTGAGAAAACACCTTAAAATTTAAAGTCAGCTAAATTCAGAACTTTGATCTTCAAATATTCCTGTTTTCTAAATGGAATACTGTTAAGGATATTTGTGATGATGTTGGCCTGTTCATGGTCATTTTTTTCTGTATTGATCACAAGATTTAACTTCAATTTATAAAATGCCATTTCTTACAAAAAACACACTTTTGTGAATTTGCCAACTAATGACAGGAATTGGCAAAATCGTTGTAACTCATTTTTGAGTCTCTTTTCTATCATTTTGACAAAAACTATGCATAAATGTGATGGTCAGCTAACGCTTTCTTTTCAGGTACATAGCATTACATTAAGCATGTGTTTTCATGTGACTCTGTGGGAAAATAGCCGGTGGTGCTTAGCAAACTTTGAGTAGTATATAATTTTCAGACTCAAACCATACCAATAAGTGTCAATAGGGATTTGAGTATGATACTCAAATTTAACCCTGAGATCGCATTTAAGTATTTTTGAGAACACAGGTACAGGACTTGAACCCACACCTGTGAGGGACTAAGTAATAGTGAGTTAACAACTTGAACATTCTGCCATAGAGGCTCTCCTCATATTGTAATAGCCAGTGAGGGACTAAGTAATAGTGAGTTAACAACTTGAACATTCTGCCATAGAGGCTCTCCTCATATTGTAATAGCCAGTGAGGGACTAAGTAATAGTGAGTTAACAACTTGAACATTCTGCCATAGAGGCTCTCCTCATATTTAGGTTGGGTTGTAGCCATGGTTAAAGACTTTACAGTTTATATATATATAAATTTTTTATATTTAATATGAAATTAAAAAAAAAAAAAAATTTTTTAAAATATTTGAGTTTAAAATTGTTAAATTAACCTATTTGCATATAGCTGCGTTTTTCTACTGAAACATTTATTTGAACTTAAAACGTCAAAATGATTATATTCAATGAAAATCAATTTAAGATATTAGTTTAAGTCACACAAAATTCAGATAAAATGTTATTTCTCAAAAATGTTTTTGAGTTGAACAATTATTTAAAATTTAATCATAATTACCTTCATGAATATTAATGAGAAGACTCAAAAATTAATAGCAGCACCCCCACCCCCCAAACTCCTGAAGTTTTGTATATTTGAAGAGATTTTTCAAAGAAAAAATTTATTAAATTTTTTTTTTTTATTATATTGAGTGACTCAATTCATTAGACAATGACCTCTAGACAATAACAATGACAATGGAGTGATTTTTGCCCCTTAAGATACAGCAGTAGTGTATTATATATTAGAAATTGTTGCTGTTTGGACAACATCAACCATTGCTACTATATAACTGTTTCATTTTGCTTTTATGAAGAATGTTTCTGCATATACAGTGTACATGTACGATTAGTCATCATCGTCAACATCTTCCAAAGTGTCTACAGTGTCATCTTCTTCTGCATCATCTCCTTCAAGAGCTCCCTCCAAAACATCTACCAACAATGAAGGAAGTAGGTCGCCTTCAATCCAGAGTGGTTCTATCCTTCCACTCTCAAGGGTCCAACCATGCTGCTGTGAAACAGCTGGTATGTCTGGGTCTGCGATGTCCGACTGCTTTCAGATGCCCACCTGATAATTTACCCGCCGTATATGCTGCAGTAGACACTTTTTGCAGGGAGGCAAATACCCCAGTTCTACGTTTCTCAGTGCATCGGTCGGTTTGTCCTCATATTTCTCTTTTATTTTCAGAAGTCTGAATTCGTCAACATCTTTGACACGGATATTGCCGTACATGGCACAGGTGAAGGCTCCAAGATCGTTCAATAAATCATCAGTCACTTCCCAAGAGTTTCCAAGACTACCTAGAGATTCTTTGTAGACAGGTCTCTTTTCCAGAGTTTTGATTGGACCAACATGTCCCCTACCTTTGAACGCACTGGTTGAATCACACCCGCAAAAGGCGTGCAGGCCAAGCAACGCAGAGCGATGATCTGGTGTGAAGGCATCAGCAAGTTCTGTCATGTTTATAAGTTTCCTGTGATTGCCAGACCCAGTGTCAAACAAGACTGTGATACCTTCAAACAATCCAATGAAGTACAGGACAATAAAAAAGATGTCACTGTCAGGTGTTCTCACTTGAACTGTCTTGTAGCCTTTCTCTTTTGCATAGAGTATGTAAAGTACAACTCTCGTATCTGTTTCCTCCTGTGTTGATTTCAGATCTGCGATGTTTGTTGTGACTGTAGTCTTTCCATCATGTGACGTGTAATGGAAAGCTTCTCCCCCACAAATGAGGATGACCTGTCTTTCCCTTAGCATGCCGGCATATCCATCACTTTGCCATGTTTTACGCAGTATCTGCACAAACTGCTTCTTGTTATCATCATTGGTCAGGAATGATTTCCAGTCTGCAGGTCTCTTTGTATGCTCTCCTTGGACCAACAGCTTTTCAGACTTTCCTCTCCTAACTCTTTCCATGCTTTTTACCGAGTTTTCTAGGTACATGTCAGTACTGAAAATGATGTCGGTTTTCTGAGGCACCATTTTGAACAACTTTTCTGATATTTGTTTGAAATTGCCTGGCACTTCTTTCATTGAATGGAAAAGTGCATTTCCATCTTCTACTACAAGCACAGTTTTGTCCTGTTCGGGAGGATCAGCTAATTCAACCCCTTCAATCAAGTACTTGAGACCCTTTGATTTGTCTGTTTTTGCTAATCCGCCATCGGCGGTTCCAATACTGAATGGTTCAGGAGTTAGTGGGTATTTCCTAAGATCAGCCAAGTCAAAGTGTATGTCTGGAGTTTGTGACAAAACTAAGAGCTGCATAGCAACATTTCATTGTTGTCTGTACTCAATGACCTTGTTCTTACTTGATTTAATTGTCACTTTTTTACTTAGATTCTCCATGGTTTTCAAGTTCAGCCTCTTGATTGGTTCGAAGAACTTCTCATTTTTCTCTATCAAAGGGTCTCAAGTACTTGATTGAAGGGGTTGAATTAGCTGATCCTCCCGAACAGGACAAAACTGTGCTTGTAGTAGAAGATGGAAATGCACTTTTCCATTCAATGAAAGAAGTGCCAGGCAATTTCAAACAAATATCAGAAAAGTTGTTCAAAATGGTGCCTCAGAAAACCGACATCATTTTCAGTACTGACATGTACCTAGAAAACTCGGTAAAAAGCATGGAAAGAGTTAGGAAAGTCTGAGAAGCTGTTGGTCCAAGGAGAGCATACAAAGAGACCTGCAGACTGGAAATCATTCCTCACCAATGATGATAACAAGAAGCAGCTTGTGCAGATACTGCGTAAAACATGGCAAAGTGATGGATATGCCGGCATGCTAAGGGAAAGACAGGTCATCCTCATTTGTGAGGGAGAAGTTTTTCATTACACGTCACATGATGGAAAGACTACAGTCACAACAAACATCGCAGATCTGAAATCAACACAGGAGGAAACAGATACAAGAGTTGTACTTTACATACTCTATGCAAAAGAGAAAGGCTACAAGACAGTTCAAGTGAGAGCATCTGACAGTGACATCTTTTTTATTGTCCTGTACTTCATTGGATTGTTTGAAGGTATCACAGTCTTGTTTGACACTGGGTCTGGCAATCACAGGAAACTTATAAACATGACAGAACTTGCTGATGCCTTCACACCAGATCATCGCTCTGCGTTGCTTGGCCTGCACGCCTTTTGTGGGTGTGATTCAACCAGTGCGTTCAAAGGTAGGGGACATGTTGGTCCAATCAAAACTCTGGAAAAGAGACCTGTCTACAAAGAATCTCTAGGTAGTCTTGGAAACTCTTGGGAAGTGACTGATGATTTATTGAACGATCTTGGAGCCTTCACCTGTGCCATGTACGGCAATATCCGTGTCAAAGATGTTGACGAATTCAGACTTCTGAAAATAAAAGAGAAATATGAGGACAAACCGACCGATGCACTGAGAAACGTAGAACTGGGGTATTTGCCTCCCTGCAAAAAGTGTCTACTGCAGCATATACGGCGGGTAAATTATCAGGTGGGCATCTGGAAGCAGTCGGACATCGCAGACCCAGACATACCAGCTGTTTCACAGCAGCATGGTTGGACCCTTGAGAGTGGAAGGATAGAACCACTCTGGATTGAAGGCGACCTACTTCCTCCATTGTTGGTAGATGTTTTGGAGGGAGCTCTTGAAGGAGATGATGCAGAAGAAGATGACACTGTAGACACTTTGGAAGATGTTGACGATGATGACTAATCGTACATGTACACTGTATATGCAGAAACATTCTTCATAAAAGCAAAATGAAACAGTTATATAGTAGCAATGGTTGATGTTGTCCAAACAGCGACAATTTCTAATATATAATACACTACTACTGTATCTTAAGCGGCACAAATCACTCCATTGTCATTGTTTTTGTCTCGAGGTTATTGTCTAATGAATTGAGTCACTCAATATAATAAAAGAAATAAAATTTTAATAAAAATTTTCTTTGAAAAATCTCTTCAAATATACAAACTATAGTTTGGGATCTATTTTTTAAAATTTTTTAAAACATTTTGACGTTTTAAGTTCAAATAAATGTTTCAATAGAAAAACGCAGCTATATGCAAATAGGCTTAATTTAACAATTTTAAACTCAAATATTGTGAACCAAAAACTTTTAAATTACAGTTAAAGATCAAAATTTACAATTTAAAACCATATTTAATCATTTTGCGTATCAGAACAGCTTTTGAAATAAGTATTAATCATGATTTTTTTATATTTTTCTTCTATTTTTGTTATCTCATCAATATTCATGAGATAGCACGTATGAATATTAATTAATCTTATATATGTGCATAAACTATAAAGTCTTTTCTTTACGTTGGTACTTGTTTGAACTCTGTAACATCAACAGAAGGAAAGTTATAGCCAATATTAATTACTTAGGGTATTTTGAAAAATCCTTTATGGTTACCATGGAAACCCTTTAATTAAACATAGCTGAAATGAGTTTTTTTCTGGGGGCACCCTCAAATCGTGTTTAGAAGACCTCAATGCACATTTTGGTACCTATGAGAAAAAGTCTAGGGGGGGATGCACGGTAACCATGGCTACAACCCCACCTAATTGTAATAGCCATTGAGGGACTACGTAATAGTGAGTTAACAACTTGAACATTCTGCCATAGAGGCTCTCCTCATATTGTAATAGCCTGTGAGGGACTAAGTAATAGTGAGTTAGCAACTTGAACATTCTGCCATAGAGGCTCTCCTCATATTGTAATAGCCAGTGAGGGACTAAGTAATAGTGAGTTAACAACTTGAACATTCTGCCATAGAGGCTCTCCTCATATTGTAATAGCCACAGCTTGTATAAAATATCAGGATAGCTTTATTGTACTTGATGTACTAGTCTTGAATCTTGTCATTTGACTATTCTCATCCAACCATGCTTTTCTTTCAGCTGGTCCCAGATTCTCAAAAGGTACATTCTTAGGCTTGAGAGAGCTGGGCCAGATATGGTTTCCCACCATTTGTCTAAGGCATGCCACAGGGTAGTAACACTATACCTGGTTTAGGTACATTGTGTGTAATTGTGACAGGCATAATGTGAATTACATGTCAGACATTGCTGGTAATGAGTGTGTGGTAATGTTTATCCATTTCAGGAAAGTTGATTCTGTGAAACAGAAGAATGGTTTTGCTCCAAATTTTGTACATTCCCTGGACTCCACCCACATGATGTTAACAGCCTTGCATTGTCACAGGTAATTGGAGCTTGTCACAGAGAGTCATTGTGTTTGGGGCTTGTCAAAGGCTTGAAAATGCCAATTTGCATACATAGCACCACCTGTAAACATGGCAACTTGACCTAGATATTACTTTCATATTTTGATAGCCTCATGCATTGAATCTTAAGATGCATCACAGAATAGGACAATAAAAAAATTTAGTCGTTTTTATGATTGTAATTTGCCAGCAAAATTAACTACCGCAGTACCAGCATGGACCATCCTATATGGTATTTTGGCAGATTGAAGTTAAGTTGACCAGTCAGGGGCATCACTATAGCAACAATCTTTGGATTATTATTAACCATCCTAGTTAGATTGGCTCTTTCATGTTCACATAGAACATTTTTGTGTCACCTGCTGTAAGCAGAGTTGTCCCTCTGTCTGTCCGTCACACTTGTTCCAGGGAACACTCTTGTATTTATATTTTGCTGTATATAATTTTAAAATCATATTGGTACTTTTTGAAATGAAAAACTGTTTAGACAGAGAGTTACCCTTTTTAGCTCACATGAGCACAACGTGCTCAAGGTGAGCTTTTCTGATCGCCTTTTGTCCGGCGTCCGTCGTCCGTGCGTGTGTGCGTCCGGCGTCAACAATTGCTTCAAACAACATCTCCTCCTAAACGGCTTGGCCAATTTGAAAAATATTTTGCAGGAATGTTCCTTGGATGAAGTTCTACTAAAGTTGTATAAATGGTTCTGGTCCATTGCATAATTAGGTCACAGGAGCTAAAAATAGATTTTAAAAATGCAAACTTTGAAAATCTTCTTCTGCAAAACTGCAAGGCCTAGAGCTTAGATATTTAGTATGTAGCATCATCTTATGGGCCACTACCAAGATTGTACAAATCATAGCCCTATGGTGATAAATGACCCCGCACCAGGGGTCACTTGTTTTACATAGAGTTATATAGGAAAATCTTAAAAAATCTTCTTCATGAATCATAAGGCCTAGAGCTTAGATATTTGGTATGTAGCATCATCTTATGGGCCACTACCAAGATTGTACAAATCATAGCCCTATGGTGATAAATGACCCCGCACCAGGGGTCACTTGTTTTACTTAGAGTTATATAGGAAAATCTTAAAAAATCTTCTTCTATGAATCCATAAGGCCTAGAGCTTAGATATTTGGTATGTAGCATCATCTTATGGGCCACTACCAAGATTGTACAAATCATAGCCCTATGGTGATAAATGACCCCCGCACCAGGGGTCACTTGTTTTACACAGAGTTATATAGGAAAATCTTAAAAAATCTTCTTCTATGAATCCATAAGGCCTAGAGCTTAGATATTTGGTATGTAGCATCATCTTATGGGCCACTACCAAGATTGTACAAATCATAGCCCAATGGTGATAAATGACCCCACACCAGGGGTCACTTGTTTTACATAGAGTTAAATAGGAAAATCTTAAAAAATCTTCTTCTATGAATGCATAAGGCCTAGAGCTTAGATATTTGGTATGTAGTAGCATCTAATGGTTCATTACAAAGATTTTCAAAGTCTTGGCCCTACGGTGATCAATGACCCTGCGCCCAAGTCTTCTCTGAAACCATATGGCCCATTGCTTAGATATTTGGTGTGTAGTATTGTCAAGGGTAAAATGTTTTAGATTAAGTTATATCAGAATCCTTGTCTGTTTAAAAACCTTGACATCAGTTGAAGCAATGGTACTCAGGTGAGCAATTCAGGGCCATCATGTCCCTCTTGTTCTTTTGTTTCATTATGTGGCACCATATCAAACCAATGAATTAGAATCCAGCTTAGACTCATGTCAAAGGTACAGAGGGGTAAGGGAGAGTACAATATACCTTTCCTGTGTTTACAGTATTCAAATTGATAGCTACACTGGGAACATAGGTAATCACAGATTACAAAATTGTTGATTGATTTGTTTGTGATAGAACAGTTATCCTAGCCGTTAATGGTAGCGGTGGGTTTAAGTTTTCACTGATGAAAACTGGAATGTAAATTTACTTTTAGATTGATCTGATTATATATTTGACATAGGTTAATTCCTGTTTTGATGTTTACATTCATATTAACATGAACAAATTGTATTTACAGGAAGGGCATCACGTTCATGTCAGTGCACGACTGCTTCTGGACACATTCCTCTGATGTGGAGGTCATGAACAAGGTCAGTGGCTTCAGTGTGCTGGCCTTTTGATGGTGTTTTGGGCAAAGGTGGCGGGTCCTTTTATGAGAGGAAAATATGTAAATCAGGGGAAAATTTACTTGAATTTACTGAAGAAAACATTTTAAAAAAAAAAACTGATTATGCTGTAGTTGAAACACCCTTGTTTATTTTCAATTCATTTTATAATTAAATTTACAATAATATTACTGTATTGCTTTCCTTAGGAGTCATTTTTTTTTAAAATACATTTTTGTCAAGGGAATTTTTAGATTGAATTGGGGGAAAAAAGTATATTTTTTATGTGGAGAATGGGGCCGAATATCTGCCCAAAAGGACCTGGTGTGCTTCAATAATGGCAGGAAATTTCCCTATCTATTTAACCCCCATTTCACGAAATAAAGTTAGGCTATGTTGGAATGGCATTGTCCCCTCCCATCCCACTTCACAAGTTTTAGTAGTTAGTTATTTTCAGATGCTTCTCTTCTGTATCTAGTGAATCTAAAAGAGAAAAAAATGAAGACAGAACAACTGTTTACATGGTACTATGACAGCAATATATTAACCTTGCACAGTATGGCAGACACATAGGGATCACTTTGTCCGTCATTGTCTGCATCATCATCACACTCCCTTATCGCCGCGACATACCAAAGTCGTAAAAAAATGGTGCTATTATAGCTCCCATGCTTAACGCTCAGCATGTAAGGGTAGTTGCAGGACTAGTTGGCCCGGTGGCAGGATAATGTGACTGGGTGTGGTATCATGCCAAGTGTCTACGGCGTGATACTGCAGTGTGGCAGCACTATATCTGTCTCAAGTAGACATCGTCTCCAAATGACTGAAATACAGTCGGTGGGATGTTATAACTGTCGGTGGGATGTTATACCCAACAGTCACTCCCTTGTCCGGAGCATAACTGCAACACTATTTTGTCGATTCATTCTTAACTTGGAACGTGGATACCTTATGAGGCATAGAAGTGCAGTGCACCAGAACCAGGTCTTATTCTCATCTTTTTCTTAAATTATCCCTCTTAGTTGATTTTGTTAAAGGAACACCCATTAGTCACACTCTCACATAACGTGATAATAAGGCGGAATGCAGAGATATTAATATTAATCTTTAGTGATAGTTCTAGTATATCACTGACTGTGTGAATAGCACAAAATGATCAGTCTTTTATCAATACACATCTGTCATGATATTGTGTATTGTTGGTGTCATTGATACGTTTTGCTGGAATTGACATGACCATCCTCATTGACCATCTGCTGTAGGTTATTTCATCTACCAAGAATTTATCTTTAACATTCCAAAATTGAATGGATTTTCCCTATGTTGGGAAAAAAAGAAGCTAAATGTACCTTTAATGTCACAATGAATGTTTTCTTAAGCTGCACTTCAATATGTATGAACAAACCAAATGAATGAATGAAATTTCAATCAAGTATTGAAAAAAAGAATGGAAAATTTGAATTTATTTTTTCATGAACAATTTGATATTTGTAATTGATAATTCAGATAGACACATGACCTGACTTTGTGCTGGTGAACCATTGCAGGTGACACGGGAGCAGTTCCTATCTCTACACAACCAGCCCATTCTGGACAGTCTTTCCCAGTATTTTGTATGCAGGTTTGGAGATGAGTGAGTATTGCTGCTTCTATATTCTCAGCTCATGGTTAGGTTTACCCTAATTTACTAATAATGGCTTCATGGTTCAGTAGTAGTGTGCAAGACTGCAGACTCAAAAGTAGTGGGTTCAAACACTTCTTAGGCAAAAATATTTCATGGCCTTCCCAGGCACAAAGTACTAGTCCACTCCAGGAACTGTTGAAATGGATTAGTAGAGATTGTAGGAACTGGTTTCACAATCAGTGTAAAGAGAAATAAATTAAAACACAATTTTGTGTTTCCCTGTCAGAGATACCATCTTTTTGTTGGATGTCTGGACAGGGTTGTGATTAAAAAACTGGCTTTTCACTCATGCAAGACAGGTTTGATCCTGGGTAGGCATTTTCAGTGTTTACAGATTGAAGGGTGAGAGTGAAACTGGGCAAAGTGCTTATATGTATATATGCACTTAGCCCAGTTTTGCTTTCACTCTTTGACTGATGTATTCAAATTTACTGACATTGGGATGATAGGTAGTGTCTGTGGTTGAGCAGGTTTTCTCAAAAGAACACATGCCCCACATTCAGTTTCTGTTCATAGTTCCTTATGTTAGGGGTTTGCATCCCTGTTGTATCTTAGGGTACAAAATATAAGCAGGGAACCAAATCCCTAACAGTTACACGTGTTATTCTAACTGAACACAATGATGGCTTTTGTGTCACCTGCTGTAAGCAGAGGTGAGACATAGGGATCACTTTTCCGTTATATGTCTTTCTGTCACACTTTTTTCCACGTCATGCTTCAGCAGGTGAAACACGTGTTCCAAAGAACACTCTTTTGTTTGTGATATTGGTTGTTAGCAGCTGACCTATGTAATCTGGTTCCCGGTCGTCCTCAAGATTACAGATAACATAGTGTGAGGGAAAGGACCTCCAGCCAAGAACCAGACTATAAAAAACTAATCGGATCACATCGTGTGTGAAACTGGCACCAGGTTTCCTTACATATCGGGGAGAAAAAGAAACATTGTATCAGTGCAAGCAAGATTTTCATGAAAGCAATTTTCAAGGATATCCTAGGACTTTGTCAGCGTCAAGTGAGATGAGTCTTTTGAAATGGGACAACAGAGTTCAGGGAAAAATAAAATTTTTTCAAGGTCGGGGAAAAGTCGGGGAAATTTGAAATTGGTCAGGGAAATTTGAAAATTCAGAAAAAGTCAGGGAAAAGTCAGGGAATTTTACAATCAAGGAATGTCGACCAAACAGCAAGAGGATTATAATAAGGAAAGGCTAAGGCAATTTCTTCTGTTTGGCTTTTTTCAGTCAGTTTGAATTGTCAGATTGGCATAATATTAAATAAGTTCCCAATAGCATCCTGGCACACCATCATTTCATGTTTGAAAATAAAAAATTATCTAGAAGTAACTTAGTTTTGGAAGACCCATATTTGCCGCTGGATTTGCGCTTAATTTGGTCAGGGAATTTTGAGTTTGGTCTGGGAAAAATCAGGGAAAAGTCAGGGAATTTTGATTTTTCAATTTTGTGGGAACCCTGGACAAGAATTGATACTACTTGTATGAGCAGTAAGCACTAAACAAGGTTTAACACTAACATCATTGATATTCATTTATTTACAAATTAAGGACTTGAATACAGTTATTCACCTGGAATGTTGTATATGAAGTAAGAGTGTTCTCTGGAACACGTGTGTTATCTGCTGAAGGGTGACGAAAAAAGAGTGACCGACAGACGG
This sequence comes from Solen grandis, assembly GCA_021229015.1. Classification (NCBI taxonomy): domain Eukaryota; kingdom Metazoa; phylum Mollusca; class Bivalvia; order Adapedonta; family Solenidae; genus Solen; species Solen grandis. Next base: position 67,305,592 of record CM037783.1, on the reverse strand, counting down.
ACGAAGAAAAATTGATCCCTATGTGTCACCTCTGTTAACAGCAGGTGACACAAAAAAAGGATTTTATGTTGTTGCTATGCAGACTATATAGAAGCTGAGCTACAATATTGTATGAGCAAACAGAGGAGACCTCCTGGAGGAAGGTGTTTGATCTGGGTCTGCTCTGTTTGCTAATGTGTCAAGCCATGTCTATATGAAGTAAAGGGCCTAGACAGACTTAAACATTTTGTTTCAGGCTTATGAAGATGAATGCTGGTGCCAAGCTGGAAGGAATCATGGCCGTACCAGAGCGAGGCTCATTTGACCTTGAAAATGTCCTAAGGTCAACCTACTTCTTCAGTTGATGTCGCCACAATGAGGTCAAGGCCTCAGGATTCACTTTACCATTTGTCTTTCTCATATTTTTATGTTTACCTCATATGATGGTTGCATAATTGTGTGATGGTAACATACCAATCAAAGCATGTATTATGGTGATGATGATAAACAAGATTGCAATATATGTGGTAACCACATTTCGTGGTATAATAGGACAGTCACATATGACATTTGCTAGCTCATAACTAATGAAATATAACAGCCATTTTCATCTTGGTATATTATTCCATGTATTGATCACATATATATGATGGTCACATATGTTGGTATTTTGAATGATAACTGATGTCAGGACAATTAAACTATGATGGTCATAAGCATTGCTACTATATGACATCTACTGTGTTACCGTAGAAACAAAAGCAGGCCTCTTGTAAAACAATTAGTTTTGTCCTGTACCATACATTGTTGGGACACGTATGATCAATTTGTTCCATTATTCTCCATACATCAACTGTGGGATTTTCAAATAAGTTGACTTTTTACACATTAAGGATGAACATATTTCAGCCAATCACGTTTGCATTATGAATACTCTCATGTGGAGATGGAGGGGTCGGGTATATATTGTACAGGATATTATGATACAGGCGTTCAGATGGTGAATGTCAGGCAGGACACAGTTAACCTGCATCCAATCAGCTTACTGTACCAGCTTTCAATTTAGACTACAAAGTGTGATAATGAAAAAAAAACACGGCTGATGTTTGGTGAGTAGCATAATCAGTGGGTTATCCAATGATGGTACCATACAGAGATCTGTTTCATACTTTGTTAAACTACAGAAAACCCTGGTCAGATCGAAAATAATGGTAAGTCTTTTGTTTGGTGTAAACGTGATTTCTGTGGTGCTTAGAAGTCACTTACAGTGGTATTTTTTTCCAACAGTACTGAACGCTAAGTTATACTTAAATCCTGAATTGGGTAGAACCTTGTTTCACCGTTCATGTTTTGCAAAAAGTTGAAGTACATGATTTCATTGACTTGAATATTACCTTAATGACTAACATTAACTGCTAAAGATAACTGGTTTGGCTATGTTAATTGGAAGGAAAAGAGTGACAAAATTCGTCAGTACATGGGTATTTTTGTTTGTTACTTGATTTTTTCCTAATTAAAAACTTATTTTGAAGGCAGAGGTTAACAAGTCGTAACATCGCGTTGAGACATTATGTTACGGCCTCTCTTGCCTTAACTAACTCACACCAGTGCATACCACATCCGTTAAAGTTTCAGTTGACATTATTCTTTTCCGGTGAACATTATGTTCTATCGCCCTATTAGTGTTGTGATACTTATAAAATGTTATACTTTACAGCTAAGAATGGTTGGTGGAATCAAGCTAGACAAGTTTTGAGGCAGATATTATCTCCTATCTGACCTACATCCTTGTGAGCAATAGTGTGTTATGGGGGGTTAGTTTGTTACAATTTGGATACAATTTTTGAAAGGTAAAAATATGAGTGTGTAATCAAATGAATAGACCATTTCACCAAGGGTTTGGCAATACTCTTTGTAATTCACTAATTTTATTTGACCAATCTGTGACTGGTTCAAAAGTGTGTGTTCATATCCCACTGAATAATTTGTTGCATGTAGAATAGGTGTTTAAGGAGTGCTCCTTGTTTACATTATAGGTTCTCATTTCAGAGTGAAATGATCTACCAGTATATTGTATAACATTTGACAATTAAAAATGAAATGCAGAGGTGAAAAAAGGAATGAAACTTGATTTCTTGTAATCAAAATTTCAAACCCACATTTGTCACCTACAAACAAAATAAAATGATGATAAATTAATATATAAACTCAGGGGTGTAGGGGTTTGATCAAATACATGAGTGTGTGATTGTGATGTGCCATCATTTTTGTCAAACTTTTTTAATGCATTTTATTTTGGAATCATGTGTTTGTAATCAATATGCTGAAATTGTTTAGATTATGAAATCATATGAAAATTACTTTGTAATGTTTATGATTTTCTTAGATTTTTGTAATGAATTACATGTATTCCTGTGATAAAAAAAATATATAAAACGAGATTTATATACAATTGCCATGTGTTCTTTTTTATTGCCTCATTTTGAGTTGATGTTTGCCCCATGTAGATGGAAGTCTTGCTTCAGAGGCTGGCCATCATTGGTTTATCTTTTCTAGTCACATACTTCTTGAAAACAGTACTTCAAGTTCTGTACTTGGGACCATCCCACGTTTAAGGTTAAACCTAGTTATTTTATGTATAATGGGAAACAAGATTTTACATTTTATACTTAGCTCTCTTAATGGTTTATGGATTTGACCAGTACTATGTGCCTGGGAAGGTTATAAAAATCCTTAGCCCCCAATTTGGTTCTATCCAACAACCTTCCAATCCACAGTCGGGTATGTAACCATTGGACTACACTGCACAAGTGACTGAAAGGCCACCATTAATATAATGGTTCTAACTGCTCTCTGATTGGTGCTAAATGGTACCAGTAATTCCTGGACTGGTTGGCTTGAGGAAAATGTGACTGGGTTTAGTAGTCATACATCATGTGATGCTGGTGAATAGCAGCATTGCAGAATTCTGGTTGCCAAGACTAACAAGAGGTTAAAAAAAAACTCCTTTGAATCTGCTGCTCAGATGTACTTCAAATGATCATTACTGTCTCTACTAAATATCTGGAACAAATCTGGATTTCATATTAAAATCAATGTACATAACTAATCACCACTGGTATTCCCAAATTCAAATTCTACCACAATCACAAATGAAAGGTTTGTGATGTGCATTATTTTCTGATATATGCACAGTTCAAAGATGACATAATGATATGATGTCATATGACTTCAGAAAATACAAAAGCAAAATAAAATAAAACTGACACACATGTATCTCTTTTAGAACTCTTCTGTCAAGTGTTAGAATGGAAATAGTGTTTCATTTTTATATTCCCTCCATGAAATGGCAACGGGCATACAGTGTAATACCTGTTGTTTGTTTCCCAATTTGGTTTTTTTAAAAACAGCTCTAACTTGTTGTGAATGATGGGCTTTTGCAATTTGACACAAGTGATCCTGAGGACAAGACAATGTGTCACAAACAAGAACCAGGTTGCTAGCTTGAAGGTAAAATTTTCCTTTTGCTTGTGTCGGGTTTAATTTTTAACGTGTTTTGAAGTAACTTGGCCCAAGTGATCCTTAGGAAAAGACAATGTGTTGCAAACAAGAACCAATTGCTAGCTCCAAGGTCAAGGTCACAGCACTCTGTTGACCTTAAAATCATGTACTGGCTTTACTTTGTTGTGAATGGTTGTGGCACAAATGATCCCTAGGATATAACGCTTGCTAGCTTCAAGGTCACAGCAGTAAGTTGGTTAAGCAGTCCTGTCTTAGCTGTATCTTTGTTGTATAGTCATGTTTTGAAATAACTTGGCACTAGGGATTCTTAAGACAAAATGTGTCACAAAACAAGTACCAGGTTGCTAGCTTGAAGGTCAAGGTCACATCACTTGATTTAGGTCAGGGTCACAGCACTCATTTGATCTTAAAATCATCATTTATATTTCTAGTTTTTCATCGTATTATAAACAAAATGGCGAGTATCCGTGTCCTATGGACACATTTCTAGTTTTGTACTATATCACATAATAATGCATGCTGCTGCATTCAGAGGCTTTGAAATTGATCACTCCAGCCTACAACCTTTGTCAATAAATAACTGCAAATCTGTACACCATGCATTATTCTGTGATAAAGGACTCTAAACTCTATTTCCTAAAAGTTCTCTTCAGGAACATTCATCTTTTAGAGGGTTTAGAACATATTTTCAATCAAATCAGTGACTTCTCAAGAATACATGACAATTAATACGAAATAAAGTATGTAATTAGAAATAATAATTAAAAAATATAAAATAAATATAAATACAAACAACATTTAATTAAAATATCAAAACTACTGTACGAAAGAGATACTCAGCAATTATATTACTTTTTGCAAACAAATGAAAATAAAATATAAAATTTTCTACAGAATATAAATGTCTGTTCATTAATGTATTACAGTTCAACAGTATTAGAATCTTTTACATTACATTGCACTAACTACCTTCTCAATTCATTTATTAAACACTCAGTATACACTAAAAAGATGTAGATCTACTCTATTATAAAGAAAATGGATTTTTTTTATTTGAAGAACAAACAAATTGGCCCTAAAACTTCAAAAAAATCCCCATGTATTGTTAAGTATCGTGTTCAGATACATGTATCACTTGATCAAAAACATGCAGTTAGACAATCTCCTATATTACAAGAGAACCTATCTAAATTATCAAAATAACAATCATAAATGTCTGTGAGAAAAGAATTGTCTACTCCTTTTACCTTTGTTAACCCTTTCCCTCATATAGACTCATTTTGACGCACTCAATAGGTATCACATAAAGCCTGATCTGCAGAAAACCACAGTTAAACCTTACCAAATTTAATTACAAAATCCTCATTTCCAGACCACTGAGGAGCAGCGAACAGCATAAAACCTGATCAGCCTGCGAGTTACTCGCAGGCTGATCTGGTTTTATGCTGTTCGCATAGGTCTTTTCATGGTGTCCTCTATGAGGGAAAGGGTTAAAGAAAATGATTTACTGATATAAAAAAATTATATAGGTACATCGTTTAAAATGGCAGCAAAATATTCAGACCAAAAATGAATAGATATCAACATTCTTCATCATCATTTCATCATTCTTCAACATCATTTTATTAACATAAACATTCTTCATCATATCAGGTCATTATTTAAGCCTCATCACACAATTTGCATGCTGACAGCGATTACTGTACCATAAAAAGAGTAAACCAATAGACCATTTCACCAGAAGATCAGCAATAACTGGTATAATTTGGTGATTTAAACTGACCAGGCAATGATTAATGTTTATCTCCCACTGAACAAAGACCTATTAAACAAAGGGAGGAAACTCTTGTAACAGACAGGAAAATATCATTTTGTCAGGCGGCAGGACACTCAATTTTGGAAACTGTCTAAAATATGCTGAAAAATCGCAGCGAAAAAAAAAAAATTCTTTTATAAGTATCATTTTTACATTCAACCATTGTAGTAGAAAAGAAAATCTACGTATTTTTTTGTTCATGCAGGGGTTTCTGTATTTTTACATTTTTTTTTTTTTTAAATTTCTTTACTAATTTTAATATATTAGGGATCGTTTTAAAGGTAAAGTATTGTTCTATTGCAAGATATGAATTACTTTCAAATATTTAAAATAGAATTGCACACATTTGCAAATGTGACTTTGCAAGATCTGGACAATCTGCAGCATGATTTTGATTACTTGCCAATCTTTGTTATTATAGGTCTTTGCACTGAACAATATATGGAACTTTACACCATCATGTAGATTTGGTGTTCAGAAAGTTTTGTTGATTTATGAAGGTTTAAGTCTCATTTTAGAGTGAAATGGTCTATACATGGAGAAGTAAGCAGATACCCATAAGCACCATTCACAAACAACCTGAAAAATGCAAGACTGGATCACAGTCTGAAAGCACATGATCTTCAATATCACAGCATTATCTTAACATCTGGTTGGACTCCCACGACTCCCACTGATTATTTGTTCTCAAATGGAGCCTTCTCTCCATCTTTCCATCCTTGCATCCCATTGTAAATGGCCATTCCATAGCCCCTTCTGGAAAGAAGGAAAGGAAATAAAAATTACATTATTTCGTTTCTTCTGACATCAATATATTGGCAAATCATATGTTTATATAAACTACATTTAAAGTAATACATCCATCATTAAAATAAAATCATGGTCCATCAAATGCATTAAAAGACATCAATGAATTTGAGTTCTTTGTCTCTTAGTCTATAAAAGTTTGAATTTACAATAAAATTCCCATAATCACTTGATTGACCATGATCAAAATTTACTGATGGATGGATATCTTAAGCATTAGAAATGTGACTGTCTGACCAATCTGAATGTTTTACTTTTTGGCGGTTTGAGGTTAATTGGTTTAACCAGTGAAAACCTTTACAAAGCGTGCCCCAAACAAATCAAAATTGAACATTGCTTACAAAAGTACCTTTGTTCAACAACCTCCAACAAACATGCCAATTTTCGTGTCTTGTTAAGAAAGTGCCTATTTTGGCGCCAAGTAAATTGAGAGAGTGAACAACTTTTTCAGTAACTACTAGCTGTATGTCATAAATGGCCTCAGTTTAAAATGTACTATCAGCCATTTCATATTTTCCTATCTCAAAATTTTCAAAGAATTAAAACATGAGACTGACCTTGGTTGGGAATCCTGGTTCCAGCAATCAATGACCAGTCTTGTAAACAGGGAGAACACAGTAAATATCCCCATAAACAGGGTCAGAAACCCTGCCTTGATGGTGTCCATGTTTGGTCCGTATCGTCTCGGCTTCCCATGAATCATCAGCAAGTAGTGATCAAACTGTTTACGCGCCAGTCTGTCATGCTCGAAGGGATATGGAGCACCCAGGCGATAAGCAGCAGCCAGTCCAGACATTACACCGACCTCATGCGTGTTGACGAGCGTGTAAGATCCGCAGAAGTATGTGTTTTTCTTACCCTGGATATATCTCATCAGTGGTACCGTGAAAGCAAAATGGCGCCATGTGTGAGAGAACTGACGCCACCAGTGTTGTAACAAGATTTTCTCCTTGTCTAGCTCACTCTTGGTCCATATGTTTGACGCTTCATCATCAAGGTAGATTGTCTGGAACACATGCTGTTTCGTGTCTCTTATCTCCTTAAGCTGTGGTTGGTAGTTTGACAGATCAAATGACATCTCGATTTTAGATGGATCATCAGGGTCCGTTCGGACTAGATACTGATCTACTTCTTTGTGAAGTTCATAGTGTTTACACATGTAGGCCTCGTCGTCATGTGTAATTATCAGGTCATTGAAGTATTGAACATTTCCAAGGGTCTGTGACTCCATGAACGTTGGATCTTTGATCACTCTTAGGGCTGTCTCAGCATCACATGCGAATATGATCTCATTAAAAACTTCCTCATTTCCTTCTGCATCAGACACAAAGACTTTCCCGATGCTTCTCCGGACGGATTTCACAGGTCTGTTACGATAAAATTTCACACCAACTTTACTGATTATTGTTTCATACATGTTCTGCAGATTTGGAAATGCAAACATTTCCGGAGTCTGACTGAGCAGTCTTTCTGTATCGTAGTCGAACAGTCGTAGATCATCATCAAGAAATACCCGAGCCATTATTGCAGAGGAAACATTTGGCGTCTGATTTCCAGTCCCAAAGAATAGAGCAGTCAAAGGGAAAACCATCGCATTCATGAATTCATCTGAATATCCAAACCACTTCAACACTTTTGAGATCGGCAAAAATATGAAAATTGCTTCAAGTTTATTAATAATTTTCAGTGTGGTTTCAAACCTTGCAATTTCATTTCTCAGCCTCTTGGTCAATTCAGAGTCTCCGTAATTTGTCCACGCTGTCTGGCCTTTTCCAAATGATATCATCATGTGCACAGGGCTTGTCTTGAAGCCATACTCCTGGATTAGGTTCATCGTGTTCCTGTAGGTTGGAGTCCCACCTTGTACACCATAATTGGCGAATGAACCTCGATCTGGTATGTCACTTGTACATGCAACACCACCTCGTGAACAAAATTGACAAACATTAACTTTTGCAGGAAATTGTTATCAAACTCAATAAAAATTCATGATGACAATAATTAATAAAAGTTTAAATATTATGACAATTCTAAGTCAGGTTAAATATATTCACTAACAGAAATGTATTTACTGGCTTGCTTGGTTCAAATATATCAGAAAACAGACATATTCAGAGTGAAAAAAAAATGATAAGAGTTATGGTCTGTAGCCTGTTCATTTCTGTAAATATGAGTATTATTCACATGTTATGAAATGTTTTATTGCTTCTACAGAAAATGTCTACAGAAAATTATCCATACCTGGTACAGCGGATCTTTCCCATAGTTCCACCTCAAACTTGTTGGGATGTTTCCCCAGGCTATATGCGGCTGCAGTGCCAGCAGCACCTGCCCCAACTATCAGCACCCGACGTTTTTCCATCTGAGCTTCTGATTACTGGACGCACCTCTTACTGCATATATCCATGGAATTTTTTTTTTCTTAACTCCTCCACTTCCATAAAATTAAAGGTGCTATGATCAAAAGACAGTGGTCATGATTATATATACATGTATTATATATGGATGTAAGTTGTGGGTTTGAGTCCCGTTAGGGGGGTTAGTCTTTGTTCATCCCACTAACAATATTTCAGTCGTTAGCTCTGTAATTTACAGGTTAAGAGACCCTGGTCTACTCGAGACAGGTATAATGCTGAGTGCTGCAGTATGTGGCATGATACCACATCCATGGCAGCCACAAAATCAGACCCAAAATCTCAGGTAACAATTTAGCTGTCAGGTGAGTTAAATATGATTGCAAAAAACCATTGCATCTACTGTTTAAATGTAGCGATTTTAAAAGAAATCTGACCTTATTAACTCAAATTCATAGACTAACCTTTTATAGTGATATTCTGTATTGTAGTGTAAGAAAACAAACTTGGATCTTGTCGCGCTGATTACATACCTGACTAATGTCTTTGAAACAGTGCAGACGGTTTCGTAATCATTTAACATAAGCGGCAATCTAAAAATAGCTTTTAATCAATATTGTTTACATTTCGGATACTGGGCAGGTGTAATCGGCGGACCCATCGGATCGGAACCCGGATCCATTGAGTAACGGATCCACCTACAACTTTTTTATTATATCCTCGCAACGATAGATTGGGAGCATGTCTGTTTGTTTGTTTGTTATAAAACTTTATAGATATAGATAACCCATCATGTACGTTCATAATAAGATGAAGATTTAAACATACGTCAAAGATCTAAGCTTTACATAGATTCGCAAGACCTTGTGACCGGTGAGATTTTTGTAAATTGGGCCGCCATTTGTAATGATATAAAAGACTGTGAACATTTGATTAATAATTGATATAATAACTCCATAATTATAAAGATTTAATGATAGTTTAACAGTTTTTACGTAAATACGCCTGTCACATTGTCTGACACAGGATGGAACGAGACCTATTTTTAAAATTTAAATTTAAAATAACCAAACTGAATGATAGGCCCATTTGAGAGATTTGAACGAGAGAGAGAGAGAGAGAAAGAGAGAGGTGAGAACAAATTATTCGGCTGAATTATTTACCGCTGCAACAAGCACGTACGTGCCTTTAATTGACTTCAAATGAATATGAAATAAAACAAAGAAAAATAGATGCAAGTAATCTGAACCCTTTACTGAACTCGTCCTTAACAGCTTACAAATAAAATACAACATTAACAACATTGTTAACACAGACACAACATAAAAAAACACCTACAGGGACAATATCTATTAAATAAAACAATACACTAACATTAAATCTGTATCAAACAAAACGTAATAAATGTAAGAAATTTCAATCCATAAATAAATAAATAAATAAATAAAAATTTTATTTGTGTAATCAAGGTCTCTGTATATATAGTATTGAAGAAACCCTGGTGCAATCAATGTCTTAATCACCATGGCCGCCACACATTTTGTTTCGTCTGCTTCTGTTCATCAGAGTGTGCCAGGCGCGTACTGTTAAAATGATCTTGCCTATAGACGCCTGGATATTGACATGCATGGTTTGATCCTACAGTAGATTCACTACTTGGGGATGTCGCCTGGTCATTCCGACACATGCTGTGCATGTTAAAGATGGGAGAATTGTTTGGACCATATTCCATCAAAGGAATCAGCAAGTCCCCCTGATTCGAAGTGTAACAATTTTGCGCATGCGTTGGCGCCACGGCTGGAATTTTAATCCGAATTGCTGTCATCGGCACACTGTCTTTACCTTCAATATTGTTCAAATAACCCGCATTTTGTACCCTTTTCATCAGCTGGTTTCCCAGTTTTAGCGTGGTGACATTATTCCCACACTTTCGCTCAAGGTACCTCATCGCTTCATCTACACAGGCCTGGTACCCGGTCCTGTAATGCACTTTCTGCGACACTGTTGGCGAGGCCATGCCCTTGCTGCAAAACTCGCAAGTGGTTCACTGTCATCTCTAGAATGTCTGCCTTGTCAAGTTTTGAAGTTTGTGTACCCTGAAATAGGATGTAAATGTTTAAGAAAACATTGCCGAGTGTGCGCGGCATCCATTTTGTGAACTGATTGAAATGTATACAAATGCACCTATTATGCTGATTTGCATAATTACCATAGCCGATTAATTAAACTTAATTCACTGTATCACTATTCGCAACAACAGATAGAATGAACAACTGAAGTAAGGCGACAGTCTCATCAAGGATACAACTTAAGAATGGAATCGGGGTGATGACCCTCACTCCAGATCAGTATGAAACAAATCAAAGCGCTCAATGCACTGAGAGACCGGCAGCGGGGTTGTCATGAAACAAAGAACGAGTTCAACTGACTAACTAATAATAAAAAATGCAGCAGGAAAAAGTGTGGAGTTTTCGTCGTCATTTGACCTTTGCCTCTATCGAATTCAACCCTACTGAATCACTGGGTTTAGAATTATAGTTATTGCGTGTCATTCTTGTCGACAGTCTTTTGGGCAATGAGCACTTTGATTCTTTAATACGTCATTGGAAGGCTATTTTTTTTTAAAATTTTTTGTGACCATAATCATACAAAGTTCGAATTCGCAACTTGTTTGTTCGGGCCTAATGTCCCACCGACAGTGTTCCAATAATTTGGGTAATTTTTGTACATGTGATATTATATCGCATACAAGTGGCATTCAATCAATCCTGGAACTTCCCTTATGTGCTGAATGTCAAGCACAAGTGGGATACCAGTGTCATTTTTAACTTGTTAGTCGCAGTCGGGGATTGAACCCTGACCCTATGAACCTGTTCCAATGTCAAGTGAATTTGGTTTAACTTACCCCATGGCGTTTAATGTTCTCCACCAGAATACTTTTGAGGACAGTCAATGAACGGTTAATTCTGTCACGTCTCTTCTTCTCTATCAAGGGCTTTTTGATCTAAAAACAACAACAACAACAAATGAGGATACTGACGATGATGATTATAATGATGATGATGATAATCATCTTTATCATTATTATTTTTGTTATTGAAACAGACAAAATCCACATTTGATCTCATCGACTCTTGTTCAATAATATATGATATTGTTAGTTATTGAATATATAGAGATAGGTCACTACAGAATACAGTGTTATGTTACATTAATTGAAATGACATTTTTGTTGATCGAGGTTTTCGACCCACTTGAATATGAACTACTCTTTACACTACACAAAATATTAGGTTAATCGAGTTTTGTGCAGATAAAAAAGGCGATATTAATTAATCGTGACCGATTCATTGCAATATTCATTTGGAAAAAGAAAATATCATGAAACCAAAAGTCAATTTCCAAGAATACTTCGTTTGCAAAATGCTATAACCCTTTTCTTTATTAGAACTATCAGTATGTATTTTTTGTCTTTAAAAATCAATACTTTCCAACAATATTTTATTTCTTATGGTAAGTTTTCTAATTAGAATAATTCCTATGAACTATTCATTTACGAAAATATGAATGTTTTTTATGAAAATACCTTTATATAAGAAAAACTTACCTTTCTTATAGGCAACGTTTTCGTTATTTGTTGGTTCTTTGTTCTTGTAGTAAGACTCATTATGTCCGTTTTGTTTCCAACAACGCATTAATTGACACTTTCCCTACACATTGAATGGCACTTGGAACTTTATATTTAATGTTTTCCTCGTCTCTTGACGGTTGGTGAGTTATGATTTCAATTTTGGTTTCAATATTCGTATTTATAGTCTCAGAATTATCATAGATGCTCGTCGTGATAAACAGTTGATAAAACGCATCACTGGATAGTTTGTTACATTTTTTGGAACATCCTAAACAACGAATGACACGTGCTGTCATTGACTCGGGAAATAAACATATCAGCTAAATCGGTAAAGATTAAAGTGTGATATACTTTAATTGTTCACACATGCGCGTGACAGACCGGAAAACCTTCACGATTTTTGTGAAAGACTGTTATTCGAATGTAGTAACTGATTTGTTGACACGCTTTTGATTGCCTAAATTGCATTTAAATACAGTTTGGGTCATCACCAGACGATATTATCGTGTAGCGGCAGACGACAGTTCTGAAGAACAGACTTTTACAGACACGTGGGAGGTGGGAAAGAAGAGTTGCTGGTGACCTGTCAGGTACTTACAGGTATCATTTGACAATAGGTTTATTATAAATGGGACGCAACTCTGTATACTTGAGTAAATGCACTTATAAGAGTTGTTTTTCTTATACCAATACAGGAAGAGAGCATAATATATATATATATATATATATATATATATATATATATATATATATATATCATCGAGCTTCAAAAATTGATCAACCCATAAAAAGAAGAGGAAATTCCGGTAAGCTACAAGTTTTCGAGTTGTCCCTTTACGAAATCTATTTTGCGACAATGAACTTTTCATTGTTTGATTACATTACATCAATGACTATTAAATGTTTAATATATATTTGCATTACTTGGACATGTAGTTTGAATAAAGTCAGTTAAATCAGGACCACTGGCCTCAGAGAATGAATATACATGTATATGACTACAAGAAGGCAGTAAACAGAGTAAAGAGGAACTGCTTTACGGATAGGGGACCTCATCATTTTTGGACCCCTTAGGGCTTAAGGCTCACCCATGACATAAACAAATACTCGTATATTAAAAACGCATCATTCATTTTAATCTGAATTTAATAATATGCTTTTTTTCCTAAAATGTTGACTGTCATTTTTATTATCTTAAAATACATTATGTTTTTATTTGTATGAAATTTGCATAATGTGTATATAAACTCTAATCTGTGATATGTGAAATAAAAATATATCTGTTGACAGGAAGTATGTGCCAACTGAATGCCTTAATATTTGATAATAAATTTGAAATAATAAGACACACATGTATGGAAATTATATTCAGTGATCAAATGAGTACAGTTTCTGATTTCTAGTATAAAATCGGAGTATAGTAGGAGAGCGAGGGACCTCAGACTTGTATATTTCATGCCTGAAAACACATTCAAATTTTGATGAAACTGTGATCAACATAACTGATTTGCACCTGTGCCCAACACATCGGAAGACTCCAGGCTCTTGAATAAGTCTAGGGAATTATGGGTAATCGATATTGTTGAAGGTATTATGATTGCACTAATTGTTACACAATGTATTTTGATCCATTGTCAGCTGGTCTTGTCTGGATCTCCAGACGACAGTCTAGCAAACAGTTTGTTGTCATCATTGGGCCATGATTAAACAAAAAAGTGGACTGATGCAATGAACGATGACAAAAGCCAGACAGTGCTGGAATTCCTCCAACAACACATAGCTCCCATGTGATGTCAAGGGCAGATAAGATACCTTTTGGCCGCCATTTTGTTATATATAAGTTAATGCAGGCCAAAATCTGAGAATACCTGCTATACTGCTTGTAATTCCCGGAGTGAGCACTTACTTCGACAAACTTATTCAGGAATAACAAACGCAGTTGGCTTTCCCAGTTCCATGTCGGTACAAACTCAGTTTTACCGTTAGAAATAAGTAAAGGTCTACACAGAATGGTAAAAGAATTGCTATTGTGCTGCATGCTTTTCAGCAATATTACATGAAAACCTTGTTTGTACCTACATGTACATCGAAAACCCGTTCACATTGATTTCCAGAAATCCATACTGGGTATGGTATCATGCCATATGTATACGACTTGATACTGCAGTGTAATAGCACCATGTCTCAAACGGAAATGAACTACAATGGTGATCTATTGGCCAAGGCGTTGAAGGTTGTTGGTTTGATATCCACACTTAAAAACAGTTGACCAGGAGTTCACCCTTCAAGACAAGAACTGTTACTAAGTTGTTAGAACTTAACAAAACGGTACTGTAAAAATAAAACTTGAGATTAGTAATTAGATTAACTTAGATTGAGCCAAGAGATACGAACATTAATCTTAACTGCATTATTCCTCAAGTCAAATATGAATTTAAACAAACGCCTTTAAAAAATAACCTGATAATAACTACATTTAAAGTAACTAGAGCTATCACTAAAGGTGATGAATACCCCCCACACAGCCTTTATTTACAATCAAGTGCCCAGCTATAAGAGGTAAGTCACAATGAATTGATGTTTTCAAATGACATATTACACAAAACTATTTCACAATAATAATCTTTTTATACCAAATCAAAATTGTTCTTATTTTAATGAAGCCCAAATCATACCAAATTTGCAACATTGAATTAAACAAAAAAGAAGTGTGTCACCAAAAGGCTGTTTCTAAGTGAAGAGCTAGTGAAGCTTCCCATAAAATTGGCGTGAACAAAGAAAACTCCAGAAAAACAGCAAAGGGCCATAACTCAAAAGAAAATCAGTCAACGGTAACCACTTCATAATATGCACATCTGTGCTTGATATTGAAGCTTCCTATGACGTTTGTTTGAAATCTATCCAGTAGTTATTGAGAAATAGCGTGGACAAAGAAAACTCCAGAAAATCAGCAAAGGGCCATAACTCAAAAGAAAATCAGTCAACCGTAACCATTTCATAATATGCACATCAGTGCTTGATATTGAAGCTTCCTATGAAGTTTGATTTAAATCCATCCAGTAGTTATTGAGAAATAGCGTGGACAAAGAAAACTCCAGAAAATCAGCAAAGGGCCATAACTCAAAAGAAAATCAGTCAACCGTAACCATTTCATAATATGCACATCTGTGCTTGATATTGAAGCTTCCTATGAAGTTTGATTGAAATCCATCCAGTAGTTATTGAGAAATAGCGTGGACAAAAAAAAACTACAGACGGACGGACGTTCTCACTGAAGTGACGTTGTGGGATTTTTCCTTTGATCTTTGGCCCTTTTGCCCCCCGTAATTTGCACCCCACAAGCAACAAATCAGCCCACAAGTGCCAATTGTACTCCCGAAACCCCATAAAACTAACCCTAACCCAATTTCCTCACCCCGGAGCGTCACTTGAGTGAGAGCGGACCCGACCGACGGACGGACCGACCGACCGACCGACCGACCGACATGGTGACTCCTATATACCCCCCAAAACTCTGTTTGTGGGGGGTATAATTAAATCGGCCGACGGGTAGAGGAGTTACAAATACTGATTCAGCAGCACCCACAAAAATGGGCGTGTCACTAGATGACGTTGCCATATGAGTAATTTCCAGAAAAACGGTAGTCTCGAAAGCCCGTGCACCTGATTTGTCACGTGCACGAAAAATGGCAAAAGTCCGAGGAGGTAGAAAGTACCGAACTATCTGAAAGCAGCTCGTTCACAGATGATCAGTAGAAATTGAAAGAAAGGTTATATTTGTTTTCTGAAAAATAAACCGACACATTACTCGGGAAAACGCTATTTTCGTAAACGCAAAATTGGTTATATATAGAATATGGCATTCTCGATACGTTGTTCAACATGGCGTGTTAGCGATTTTGTAAGTTCAGTCTATGAAGTTAGCACACGTGTGAAAAGTGAATTTGATCAAC
The DNA here is from genome assembly GCA_021229015.1 of Solen grandis. Taxonomy (NCBI): domain Eukaryota; kingdom Metazoa; phylum Mollusca; class Bivalvia; order Adapedonta; family Solenidae; genus Solen; species Solen grandis. Next base: position 67,289,530 of record CM037783.1, on the reverse strand, counting down.
CAAGTGACGGCAAATGAAAATAGAAAAATTTAGATTCAGTTTAAATAATTCTAAATATAATTTTAATAAATCTGTGACAGTATTGCCTGTGATGAGGGAAACCATCCTCTTTTTTCACAATCACGGATGGTTGCATCGAGTGACCATACGTCTGTAGATGGGTATTGATAGACTTTTATACACACATATGGTTAAAAAAACACCAACAACAAATTCTTAGTCAATAACCATCTTTGAACAAGCTGTTTGAATACCTGGCCATTGTGTGTCGTATCCCGTCCCACGGACAAATCGGATAGGTCCATGGCTGAGACACCATTTTACAAGTATACTTAACAAATGTTGTAAGTACTCCGATTTCAAACTTGCAAGGAAAGTAAATTTTCTTAAACATATGCCAAATCAATATTGCAAATGTATGTTAGTACAATCTGTCTTCTTCTTAAACGATTTTGATGCATAATCAACCATGCGAAACCTATTTTGGCGTAAAGCTACTAAAAAAGAAAATTCGTTATTTTAATTCTGAATCGAGTTACTCACAAATCTATAGTCGGAGTACTTATAAGTTTCGACTAGTATATATGTAGAGGATCGAATGTAAGAATACTTAGTCCTAACCAATAAAAACAGTATTCATATCATTGATACTAAAAACAAGAATATACATAAATTTGAACATTATTTATTTTTATAAAGAAAGACATACCAACATAAGTAAGTAAGTAAGTAAGTAAAAGTTTTATTATAGTGACATGTGTTACAAGTAATGTGATACAATACATACACAGATTATAAAAATTAACACCCGGCCCCATGGGCCTATAAGTCACCTTGAAAAAAAGAATTAATTATAGCGTGTATAAGTATTAATATACAAACATAATATACACAAAGATTATGGCTAAATGTCAGTTTGACAGACTTAAAATGTTGCAAGATAGTGGTACATGCAATTATGCAAAATCAACTCACAGATATAAATGATTTCGTCGTATGATAAGTGCCTTCACAATAAATTTGGCTGTTTTACGAATATAGTCATTTAATAAAACACATAATTTTTGTTTGATAGTACTATTTAAAAAGCTCAGATGAGAGAATAAATTGCAAAATAATTCAGATCGTAAATCATTATACAGTGTACAATAAAGTTAGAAATGTATTTCACTTTCAATTTCATTACTATTGCATTGTGTGCATATTCTGTCATGTAATGGTTCATTTACGAACCTACCAGTTTCAATTCGCAAGGGAAGTATACCACAACGAAGCTGAACATAATTATACATTTTTATTAAAATAAAAAAATGAATTTGTCGTTTATTGTGTGCAAAGCAACAACCGCTGATTAGAAAATTATCATTTTTCAACTACTTGTACTGTATAATAGCATAAAATGAGAAACACAAATTAATGAATAAGGTTCAATGCAAGAAAAAGGTTATTTTTATAAAATTTATATGTTTAGTCACACCCACAGTTCACTGATTACAGTTTGCTATATACAAAGAGTGTTTGAAAAGTAACTGGAAAAGTTCTTCAACTTTGATATACTTTTAACATTGGGAATTTTTATTCTCCTAACCATATTAAGGAACAAGTTTTCTCGGATACCTTTTGAACAACCCTCTTACATGTATAAATCTGATAGACAAAAGCGCATACACCAATTATTCCACATGCGTGAAAGTGATGATAAAATTATTATTTTTCCCCTATATGCATGTATCATATTTAAATAAAGAAAACACGGAAAGCATTGCCTTTTTCTTGAATACATTCTTATTGAAGTATTTATGATGAGGAGCATATTTTCATTCTGTTTCATCAGCAAAACGCATGTAATTCTCCACAGATATAATCATACTTATCTGTTTTTCGTTGATATTCAATTTGTTACATTGAGACTCAATTAAATTCCATTTAATTAACATATTAACTCGTATTAACGAATCTATTATTCGTATTTACGAGATTATATGTTCACAACGAAGAATTCAGCAATTTTAACGAATTTTCAATTTCTACACATAAAGTTTTCGCTCAAATGTTTTATTCATATTAATGAATGTTTCACTCACTTTCTTGGAGTTTTATTCATATTCAATGACATATTCGGGATAGTACTGGTTGATATCGAAAACACAGAAGATCTTCGGCTTGTCCACGTTGTCCACGCAGCAATCATACAGCTTGGAGTTCTTGTCGTCTGGGTTTATCGGGGGCGGGCGCTTGTATTCCTGATTGCCCGTAGTCCACTTGCCAGCAAGCACGCGACACTGGAACATATACTTCCGCCGGTCCTTGTCCGGCTCCGAGTAACCGTCCGAGTGTTTAGCCTCAAGCGCAAAGTACGTACCCTTCCCGAAGAGGCTGCCAACACGGTCACCTGCAAGACGATGGTCAAGGTTTTCCTTTACGATGCATTCAACGGATTCTAGGTTTGTTCCATGATAAAGGTCCATCTCGTTGACGTGGCCTTTTCCATAACAGGCTTCAAACTGGCGTCTCTTCCTAAACAGAAGTATTCAGAAAAGAGTGTTAATGTAATATTGACACCGCAATTGACATCACCGCATATCGGTGATGTTTCCTTATTAGGACAAAGGGCTTCGCATGTAGCAGCCAAACCTTGGAAATTACTACACACTTTTTGGACTTCCGTTTTGAGATGAATATTATCAAAGTTAATTTTACTGTCTTGTTGTCATTTGAGGTAGGGCTTAATGTTTTATAACAGTAGTGCATTCATCTGAATTCAGAATAACCTGAATATAGGACACTGGACGTTTCAAACACAATCTGTCATTAGCGGTCGGTCTAGAGAATAAAAGGAGTGGCCGCTAAGTCAGACGGCCGCTAAATGGTGACCAGTCGTATTATTGAATGTCAGTTTGGGAATACTAGAGCTCAATACTGAAACAGGTTGGGTTCATAATACAGTATCAGCTGTGATAATAACTGGATTTACATTTAGATTATGTTGACATGTCTGATTTATGTATTACCTTTACTGTTTTATGGTTTCACGGTGAAGTAAGCAGATTCTACCACATCCAGTTTTCCTCGAAAAATCTCAACACTTAAATATCCATTGTAATCGATTGAATATCTATTTACAATCCGTTGTAATAGATTGAATATTTACTTACAATCATATATTTATAATGTTATTCCTTAAAATAAATCCCAGAAATTTAACACTTTATTATTATCCTCACGTGGTTTCGGAGGCACTTAGAGTTAGTCCCCTTGTTTTGTCTGGTCAATCTGGACAAATTTGTACGTCTATCATTAGTATAAAGATAAAATTATTTCAATAATTGAAATAATGGTTGTTCTTTTTTGTTTATTTTATTTAATTTTTTGTTTATTTTACAATTTCTAAGTACTTATCGGATGAATATTGAATATATATACGGTATATACAACTAAATCGAATAAAGTCCCCTTACTATAGGTCAAATCTAACTATTATTTCTTTATCAATGGACCAGGATTGAGTATGAAAAAAAAAAAAAAAAAAAAAAAGAACTCATCCTCTTATGTGATGTCTTTTTTTTTTAAATTAATATATAAAAAATGTAATGAATAATGTTTTGTCTTCCAAGTATGTAATACTCATTTGATTCTTCCCATAGTAAGTATCACGTACAATGTATGTAATAAAATAATATTTGTTTTATGACGATGTATGTAATGTACAAGTCTGAAATAAACTATGTTCTGTTCTGTTCTGTTCATGTAAACGTCTTAGCTATAGGCCTAATATATTGACGACACTTAACAAGCACTGAATCACTTGGCTTAGCTATAGGCCTATTATATTGATGACACTTAACAAGCACTGAATCACTTGGCTTAGCTATAGGCCTATTATATTGACGACACTTAACAAGCACTGAATCACTTGGCTTAGCTATAGGCCTAATATATTGACGACACTTAACAAGCACGTGAATCACTTGGCTTAGCTATAGGCCTAATATATTGACGACACTTAACAAGCACTGAATCACTTGGCTTAGCTATAGGCCTAATATATTGACGACACTTAACAAGCACTGAATCACTTGGCTTAGCTATAGGCCTAATATATTGACGACACTTAACAAGCACTGAATCACTTGGCTTACCTATAGGCCTAATATATTGACGACACTTAACAAGCACTGAATCACTTGGCTTACCTATAGGCCTAATATATTGATGACACTTAACAAGCACTGAATCACTTGGCTTAGCTATAGGCCTAATATATTGACGACACTTAACAAGCACTGAATCACTTGGCTTTGCTATAGGCCTAATATATTGACGACACTTAACAAGCACTGAATCACTTGGCTTACCTATAGGCCTAATATATTGACGACACTTAACAAGCACTGAATCACTTGGCTTAGCTATAGGCCTAATATATTGACGACACTTAACAAGCACTGAATCACTTGGCTTAGCTATAGGCCTAATATATTGACGACACTTAACAAGCACTGAATCACTTGGCTTACCTATAGGCCTAATATATTGACGACACTTAACAAGCACTGAATCACTTGGCTTGGTTGTGTTTAGACAAATATATCACAGGAATGTATATCTGATCAATAATAAAATATCAAATAAAGACCACAAAAATCTTAGGACCATTTCACTGTTTCAGGGATCATTTATTACTATTTATTTTCTCTATGATTCAACCTCACAAACAGACCACCTACTTACTAAGACCGTTTGACCACTGTCCTGAGAGTCCCATAACTGAGGTCTCACTTTAAGCATAAATCGTAAATGACCACCATATAAGTTAATGTGTTCTCATTCAATAGGATTGTGGATAAGCATAAAATGTATTCAGAGTTAGAATTCAAGATTTCGACGTGGGAATTATACATACAAGGAGTAGTGCTCCCACAGGAACTTGTTCTGGACTCTTTCTATTTTGTGAATTCTCGCTTGTTGTAAAGTCTTGCAGAATTTGTTGCGGACTTCTTGGTACTCCTTCTGCTGCAAACCCTTGGATGAGTCAAGCGTCAACCGTATCACGGTAATATCCTTTGGCATCGTGTCCCAGTGGGTGGGGAGGAGAATCCCCTTTTGTGTTGTTTTCAGAGAATTGGACAAGGCCTGCTTGTGCAGCCTAAATGGAAAATGTAAATTGTTGAACTACATGGCTTTTAAACAAATTTTGTATACCTTGTCTGTAATATGAACAAAAAACTGAATTATCATTTGTGACAATTTATAGAAAAGTGTGTCATATATACCATAAACAATAAAGTCGTATCGTATCTAGTTTTGAAACTACTAGTTTGTCTTTCTTTTACTGCTTATTATCCACCCATTTTCCCCTTTTCTATCAACAGCGTAGAAAAAAATTAGAGATAAATGAGAACTAAAGTAATTTCTTACCTGGTGATGAACTCCCTCGTTGCGTCATCTGAGCAAAGGTCTAAGGGTGTTTTGTCATTTTTGTTTTTGATGTCAAGCTTCGCTCTTGCCTCTACAAGCATGCACGTGATCTGTATGCCGATATCATCGTTCTTGACCGGTACACCCAGCAGTCGAGCCATCTAAATAACATACAAGTAGTGATTATACATTAACTTGCATATATTTAATGTATTGCTTAAAAAAAAAATGCAGGATGGAATTCCCTCATTCATCTGTCAGAGTGGCAAATACGACACGACAATACGAGAACATGGTTCGCGTTTGGAAGTTCTGATTAAGTTAACCATTTTAAATACAAATATTTACAACTGTTACAATAGATTGATTGGCATATAAAACACATAAACTGTTTGTATATATATATATATATATATATATATATATATATATATATATATATATAACAACTTAATAACATATCATTTGCACATTATGTCAATCGTGTATCATTCATTGCAATACATAACACCAGTGTGAAATGAACCGAATGTGCATTTAATTGTAAATAAGTTTAGTTTGCTTGAATATATATATATATATATATATATATATATAAAACATATCGTCATAGCTTTGGCTGTGAGAGCTATAATTTGATTGGTTAATACAATAGGGTTGACTCTACCTGGGCTGGAGGAGATTAATTTTGATAGACTTTAAGTCAGCTTTGATTGTAAAAGCTCAAATTTGGCTGTATAAAACGACTTAAGGTGAGAGCTCAAATTTGATTGGTTGTTAAACAGGGTTGACTGTACCTGGTCTGGAAGAGCTCTACTTATCTGTGCCACATGGAGGGCAGTGTTCCCCTCTGTGTCCTGCATATTGACGTCACAGACTGTAATAGAAATGTCCATGGCAACAACTATTGAAGAAATATACACAATTGATGTATATTTTTCATAGGCCTTCTATTGTTTTAGATGCAATTTCCAAGTGACGTCACGTTGTCCAACCTAAACTTGTATACTCGTATAAATATGATTTAATGATCTTTATTATGATTGTTATTTTATTATATATCTTTTAACCAGATCCAATCTTAATAAGTATTTGTTGTTATTATTGTTTTCTATATAAACATACGAAAAAAGGGCATTATTAACATTAAGTAATGCTGAGAGATAGAGAGAGAGAGAGAGAGAGATAATATTTATTCTATAGAATGCTGTTATAAGATGAAATGAATATAACTGTTCTGGTAACTTCAATGAAATGGGCTCAAGATGCATATGAAATATGTTCTGATTTGATTTGATTTGTTTCCTCTATTTATTTAAATTCTAACTTCATGATTTGCTATTGTCTTTTGTATGAATGTATGACTGCAAGTAAATTACAACATTCTCTAGAATGAGATAATCAAGAAATAGAGAATATGTAAATCCGCTAAGATACGATCAAATGCATATTATATTTGTCCCCAACTCTCCCTATCCATAGCTGGGCCTAAGCTGAAGCACAGGCCCATGCCAAGGGGTAGGAGGCATACTCAAACTGGATTTTTTTCTAGGATATGCGTATGTGCGATTCCCGGAAAATTACCCGAAGGTAAATTAGTCACATTCAATTATCTTTCATGCGTTTTTTTTTTTTTACTTTATTCAAATTCTCTTTCTCAAAATTGACGTGCAGGCCTAGGCCTAAGCTTCTCCAGTGATCGTCGCAGTATTAACATTCTGTAGTAAGACGCACTACATAACCATTATCATCAGTATTTAGTGCGGAATCTTTTTTTGTTTCAACCACCCATTAAAATGTATAAATTATTCGTTTGAAAATTCTCTCTCTTTCTTATTCTCCAAACTATCTGATTAAGACACGTGACTGTAGCATAGACCCAGACACAGCACCGTACCGTAGGTCAGCAGCAGTTCCACCATACGTTTGTGACTCTGACTCACGGCGATGATTAACGGCGATCTTCCGTTCTCGTCCCTGGCGTCCTTGTTTGCCCCAGCCTGTCAACAGTTACCGACCTTTTAACATCCTTTTATATTTGGGCTAACATACTCTCACAAGGAAATAATTTTTGAAGCTCTGTAAGCCATATGCTATTTTCAAAAATGAATATAACAACAACAGCAATGACAACAATGACAAAAACATACCCACAACAGATTAGATACCTTTACATACTTACAATTTCCAGATGAACAACAACAAAGTTGACAACAACAACAAAACAGACAAAGCCATGGCATTTATCAAAACCTACCTTCAGAAGAGAGCTTGCAATTTCCAGATGGTCGTTTGCGGCGCAGATATGCAAAGCTGTGAAACCCTCTTTCATTTTGGCGTCCAGAATGTCTTTCCTTTTTTGGATAATTATTTCAGACGCTCTGAAATACATGTATAAGGATTGAACTTAAATAACCTTAATATTGAAAACAGGGTCTCTTTGTGAATAAAGTGTTATGTTCACATATCATAAATATTATTACAGGAACATTGCGAACATAACATACATTGTGAACGTGGAAACTGTACGTAGAACATGAATTGCAGGAAGATGAAACAACAACAACAAAAACAAAAACAAAAAAACACCTTAGATAAAAAATGACAAAAGTGACATATGGCAAAATAAGACAAAGTTAATAAATGTTTAAGAGTTAAAAATGATTACGATCTGCAATCCTTCAGAGCAGCCCATTGCAGTACGCTGAAGCCCTTAGCATTGGTCACAGTATAGTCCGCCTTGGGAGACTTCAACAGGTAGGACACCAGAAGAGACTGCCGTTTCTTCTGTATTATGGTGTCGTGCATTGGACTGTCGCCATCCTTGTCCTAGAAATACATGAAGTAATAATTTGTGGCTCGGATGGGAATATCTGTACTGAGGTCCAACTGGTATGGATATGATGTTCCCGCTATTTCATATTTTCTCTGGCAAATGTTAAACTTTTCAAATGTATAAATCACTTAGGTTTCAAAATATAATCTTTTATAATGTTAGCGAAAATTTTGAACTTTAATTTACTAGGAGTAATTTTGATAAAATATTTTTGTTGGGTTTAACGTCCAACCGACAGATTTCAGTCATTTGGAGACTATGTCAACTTGCGTGCCACACTGCAGAATCACGCCGTAGACATCTGGCATGATACCACACTCAGTCACATTATCCTGACAACGGCTAACCAGTCCTGGAATATATGTGTTTTTATCGTTCGCTTTATCCAAGTGTTTCCCTAAATCTCTAAACGCGTCGGATTCATAAAATTAGTACATACATTGTATACCATGCCGTTCGAGTGAATACGATTCGTTTGTTCCGTTACTCTCCATTCATCAACCTTTGGTTTTTCAATCAGCAAGTTGACGTTTTTACACATTAGCATGGGCATATTTAAGCCAATCAGAATGACGTTTACATTTTGGATACTCCCTAAGTGAATGAAGGAACATCAGTGGTGGAGAGATATATGGAATATGTTATGCGAGAGTTAGGATTGGTTGACGCCAGGAAGGTCAAGGTATCTAATCGACTTTCTGTTTTTGTACCGGCTTTCTATCTAAACTTTCTTAATTTCATAAATAGCATAATCACCTAGCGAGGCGCCTTTCTGAATGACTGAGGACAAACCTGAATATTAGGCGAGGCGCCTTTCTGAATGACTGAAGACAAACCTGAATATTAGGCGAGGCACCTTTCTGAATGACTGAAGACAAACCTAGATATTAGGTGAGGTGCCTTTCTGAATGACTGAGGACAAACCTGGATATTGGGCGAGGCGCCTTCCTGAATGAGCAGTTTGGTACACTCGAGGGACGCCTTTCCGACTGAAACATGGAGGCAGGTTTGACCCTGATTATTCTGACAGTTGATGTCGGCCCCCTTGTCCAGTAGGATCTTCATAGTGCCGTGTTCCTCCCTGTTGAGGAAATAGAGAAGTTCATCGTTAGAGTCTGCTGTTTGTAGTGTCAGCATTTGCACTAAACTTATATTCCTTCATGCACCAATCAATGTTTTTGCACAAGGGTTGGGGCGGCGGCTTTTTGACAGAAGACCGTTTGACAGACAGAAGACGACGGGTCCCTTGTTTTAGACTTTGGCAAGCATATAATATGGGGATTTTGGGAAATTGTCAATGCAAAAAGATGGGGATTTAGCCTAAACACATTGATGTGCATTACATCCATTTGGTTAAGTATACAAATTCATAACGAAACCATACCTCGCTTCTCCCATAACTTTATGGTGTTGAGATAATAAATCGTCTGATCATTTCCTGGTGTTATATAATATTTGTACAAATAAGTCCATCTTAGGTTATAAAAACCCTGAAAACACCTATCTGTAATATGTATATGCTAATGAAAAGGTCACTAATAAATTTCAGATCCCTTTTTTTTTTCCCTTTTTTAAAAAATTTCAAAATTTCACTAAATTCTAATTTCCAGGAACTTGTTTACGATTATTTGCTCTCAGAAACTTTAAGGTATGCATTCTGTAGAAGGAAAAATCTTTTTAGACACACATACCCAAATGCAGCGAAGTGAAGTGCCGTGTCTCCCTCGTTGTCCTTTAAATGGAGGTTTGCCTTGTTGTCCAACAGGTACCTGACAACCTCCTCCTTGCCCTCGTAGGCCGCTAACTGGAGGGCCGTCTTGTGCTCGTGCGTACCGTCCACCTAAAGGGAGGATGAGGTATGTTACCATCATAATTAGGGATTTAGTGGGGCGGGGTGATTACTTCCAATCGACAGCATTTCAGATTCTAATCATTTGGTATCGGTACTAGCCATTTTGTACCCTGATTCTACTCTTTTGTACCAAAGGTTTACCATTGTGTCCATTGTTAATACTGTATGTACCACATTTTCATGTTGTTAAATGTGGACTTTTGGACATATATTTTTGGGTGTTTTCTGTCTTTCTAAATGTTTACAATACTTTTATTTAGGATATTTAGAGAAATAAAGCATGAGTTTCCGCACCTGCAATAAAAAATCAATTTATTAATCATATTTTCAGACATCTTCTCATTGTCATTTTAAAATAGAAGCACAAAGATTTTTACAACTTTAGAGTGCCAAAGCCTGGAATTGACCACCAGAGACAGATGTGTTTCGTATTTTATACATGTTTAAAATTTGGTTTGACCCCTGTGAAAAAGAAATGCTGTGACGACTGTTTCAAGAATCATTGTGATTCTTACCTTATCCGGATGTTTTCTGACAAACTCCTTGACTCTGTCTATGTCTCCTTTGGCAGCAGCCTCAATTAGCGGCGCTTCACCTGTCTGTCCGTCAGGCACGGCCCGGAGAAGACCAACAAACAGGTCCGCAAGGACCTCGGCAACACCTGTCATAAATCAACCATGGTATACTGTGTAATGATTGCTATTGGGAGGGTAACGTTAACGATAACCACGACAAAATGGCGATTGTGAGAAAGATAAAAAAAACAGATGCCGATGACAGTGTAAAACAATAAGAAGAGTAGAACGATGATGCAAAGAGAAGAAAAAGAGGAAATTAAAGCACATATACATTGTCCTAAAATATGGATTGTCCCAAAATATGGCAGATTGAAATTTTCAAATTCTTTCATTTCTTATTCATTTTTATATATATATAAATTTAAGATACACCAGGGTGTCTATATTAAGACACCATGAATACACATACGCGTACATGTAGATTATTGCATTCGTAAATCTTAAAAAAAGTGAACATGATGATGTATCAGACTACTGTTTGTATTTATTCCTTTCAGGAAAATATTTAGAGGAGTTAGTTTCATAAAAATAATACTTAAAAAATATGTAAAAGTAGTAAAGCTGATGACATTTAGAAACACAACCCATTTCTGATTAAGTTTAATTTGCATGGCTAGAAATAGGTATGCATCTACTCTGCAGAATACTAAGATTATTTTTTTTTTGCTACAGCAAAAGAAAGACAAAAACAAAAACAAAAAAAACAACAAAAAAACTTATACATGTTCAAGAATAAGTGAATTCACTTATCCGGAGTTTTCTACAAGTAACTATTGACATCTGTATGTCCCTTTTCACCTCAATTATTCTGTCTGTCCGCAGACGCCTGAAATACACAACAAACGGTCCGCAGGACCTCGTCAACACCTGTCATTAAATCAACCATGGATACTGTTATATATTGCAAGGGGGCTAAGACGATAGGAGTCTGGACTGGCAAGAGTGGTCATGCGTGGGAAATTCAATTTGTCACCTTTTACTTATATTTTTTTCTCTCAATATTATGTTGACGACGACGATATTGATTACAGATAATATTTTAGAAAATGTGCTTCTTGGCAGCGAAGGAATTTAGTTTGGTCACTTTTTACTTATATTTTTTCTCTCAATATTATACAGTCACTCTCTTTACAACAGAGGAGTTTGCTTCAGCGAATTTTACTGTTTTTAAGAAATTGTCATTGAAAAGAATAGAGACATAGAAGGATAACTATAGTTTTCAAGACAACTGCTGTTATAAAGAGGATGCTGTTAAAATGAATGCTGTTGTAAAGAGGTTTCACTGTATCATATACAATTTTCCGATATTGTACGGAAACTCACGATTGACGTCCGCCCTCATTCGCATCATATCATCAAGTTGATCGAGTTCCATCTCGGACTTGGAGAGATCGGGGATTTTTCCCGCCTCGGTTGGATCCTCGACAGGGGAACAGCACACTGGGCTGTAAATCCAGGCTCGATTCTCGACCTTCACCCGGAAGTCTCCGTCATCGTCAATCCTAACAATCCGGCCGAACTTCCCGAGTGTCTAATGACAGAAGTTGAATTATTAATATTAGAAATTACGAATAGTATTTATCCGACTAATAATGTAAACATACCAGTACAAATCAGTCGTAAGGGTAAAATATTTGTGTTTTTCATTGATACTCCCTCTGTCTCTTTTTTGAGCAACTTTTTTTGGCACTCATGAACTTTTTTTAATTTCTTAAAACATTCTTTTCCCGCAAAAGATTAAACATGAAACAATCTTTTTCAGTGACTATCAGATTTAAGCGTTCGAAAACAATTAATTGAAAAAAAAGTGTTAGTGTGTATCTGGTAGTTTGATAAATGCTTTTTTTGTCTTAGATATTTATGAAATAACATACGTGTTCTCACTACATGTGAATATGATGTGATTCTTAATTTCGCCAAATAAAAATGAATAGTAATGAAACTGTTTAAATCAAATGCGCTTGATAAACACCAGCACAAACACACTACCACCACTATCAAAAACAGCAACAAAAATAAATGAGTAAACACAAACCGGAAGCATTTCGTCATTCCAGCCCCCGTGTCCTTCCTGTAGCTCTCTGACGCTGTTGACGTCACCCAGGATCTTCACAGCATCCCCCATCGAGAAACTATAGATCTACAACATGTTACCAGGCAAAACCATATTCTTCAGTATTTCTTAAATTTCAATTTTTGAAGTAAAAAAAAGTAAAGTACCTGTACATTGTATAATAATATTAGATACGATTCGACAGCGATCAGTGAGGCATAGCCGACCTCTTTCAAAAATATAATAATCAAAATATATGTAGATTAGGTATTCAAACACTGCCTAACACTACCTGTTAGAATTATTGGAATTCATTTATCAACAACGTTTCATAACTACTCTCCTCCTTATCAAATATATTAACTGTGTATTTTGTTCCATGATAGATAACAGATCTTTGCTAATGATTGTTATTTCATCATTAATATGTTGTAACTTGTATTAATTATTTGCCATCCTTTTCATGCAGAAAATAGTCACCATTGTAGCAATCTACTTTGTCACGACCTTGTTTAAAGCTAAGATGTATTATGTGGTGTGTATGCAATTAGAAACCTGTACAGGTTTACGTTGCGAAATAAAATATTTTGAATCTTGAATCTTGAATCCTAAATTACACCAGTTAAAAGGATGATTGTGTTAGTGTAGATGCGTGTACATTTCACATCTGGCATTAATGCGAGTTCGATTCTCAGAGCTTCCCAGCCACAATTTTAAACATGGAATGTACTTTTCATTATTATTTTTCATGCAACAAAGAATTCATGAAAATTCAAGATGAGTATTTTTTATTGCAAAGAGACGGTATGAGAACGTAAGAAATAGCAAAGACATATTAAGCAACGATTGGCAACTAGCTTCTTACAAAAGCACGTAATATATTGTCCAATTCTCGCAATATCACGTTTTCATATATCTCCTTTTCTATTGAAGATATGTAAAAGTAAATTGTTTCCTACAACAAAACATTACAATACCATCAAAATGATACCTTACCGGTATGTATTTAAATAAGTAAAAAAAATAAAATTCTCTATGAAAAAAAAAATATTTAAAATAAATCAGACTGAAAATAATTTCTGGCAGTAGAGAAATGATTATTTTAAAATACGGTTACATTTTCCATACTGCTATGATAGTTTGCAATATTCAATGATCTGCTGTGTGCCTAAACATTTTCCCACTGGCTTTTACAGGAGTTTCCTATCTCTGTTTAATATGTTTTTGAAATTTGTAACAACATCTGATATTACCTAATTGACGCAATTGACTACCCTTAAGAGCCTTTAGGTGGTTATCGGACAAAAGATGTGATGATAGATAGAAAGACAAACAGACGGACGGATATACGGACAGACAGATGCATGTTCAGAAACACTATATATTATGGGTTAGCATGCTTGGTATGAATATATCTGTTTCACTGCTAAAGCTAGTGGCCAAGGTTTATTCGGCACGTGATCTGTCTGCAATATGGGGTACCATATACAAATCCCTCAAAACGAAGAATGCAAGCAAGGAAGATAACTTACCCTTGAGATTGCCTGGCGATTGACGTTCCACGACTTCCCGTCCTCGTACTGTACACGGATCGTTTTACCGCTTAAAAGGATCTTCACTATGGTCCCTTTTTCCTGTATGCACTGCATGGATACAGAATAGGATAAGTAATATAAGTTAGTAATACTCATTAGAAAAATGCATTTCTTGTCTTATAAAATACAAAGCTGATTTACATGATCAAAGATTGATGCGTGTGAAGAGAAACTTATCTTAATTAATAATAATGATAATAATGTTAATAAGAGGATGATATATTTTCTGATGTCATCTCCTATATGGTCCTCTTAACAAATACATTATAAAAATTTTAGGTATTAAAATCACTTATATATGAAATCATTGTCGAATACCCACGGCCGATCGATAGATCATGTAGTGAAACGGAATAAATCAGCCGGGGGTCTCCGACGATGATATATAATATGATAATGACAATTCAGGCTTGTCAGTATTCCCGTAAAGTTAATATCATATTTTGGATAAAAAATCCTCTCTACGTCAGATTCGAGTTCTACTCGGGTACATACGATAGATCTACCCACCTGTACCATGCCATCATTCCAGCCCCCATACGCCTGGTTGTCCTGTAGACGCTTGAAATGTTTCTCGGTAAGCGCCACCCTGACCTTGTCACTACACTTCAGCTCTATCTCACCGGGGTTTTGAACGTCTGTAAAATCAACCGTGAAATTTTGTCAATAAATATATATATATATATATATATATATATATATATGATAAATGAGTATTGCATGATCTCATTTTTCGCGATATGGATGGAAGTGTGTTGGAGGTTTGCGCCGACATATTTCGGAGAGAAATCAAGCATTAAATTTACGTAATATTGAAAGCACACTTTCTTTTGCGACTGCATATATAAATATATGTATAAATATGTTTTTTTTCTAGAAAGTTAATTATAATATTAATGCTTCTCAAAAAAAGACAAGCGTTAGATAAGGAAACATTTTTTAAGCAAAGAAGGGGATCTTAATCTTCTTTTTTTTTAACCGGAAAAAAGCAATGGTGATTATTTTTTTTACATACGAATTAATGTTCTGTGTATTTTTCTCCGTATTTTTCTACTTTGCTGCCAATTTTTAGTTTTTCTTCATAGGGAAAAAGATGTTGCGATTTTGAAAAAAAAAAAAAAAAGATTGATGCCACATCCAGTCAACACAGACGAGCTAACCTGGAACTACTCCTTTTATACTCAGAACTTAGCAAATAAGTTTTCAGAACTGTTTAAAATATTATACTTTGCTGCCAGGGATCGAACTTACAATCTCTGAGCATAGCCAGAAAACGGCCTTACCTACAACCGGCAGATGGTGGATGTAGTATTTCCCCAGGGTGGCCTCATCGGTGTAGATGACGTCGACACACCCCTCCCCACCCAGGCGACAGAGAGTTTCCTTCTTGGTGGCCTTCCATCTGACCTTGACCCCAGCCCGGTGGCCGGACATCTTCCAGTTGAAGATCTCAACCACCTGACCGTCTTCACCCTCTCCACCTGATAAGTAGGACACACGTAACGTCACATACTCGTATATAACCATGCGCTCAGTACAGCCGCTCTGTCTTCACGTATTTGATTCTAGTTTGAACTTATTTACCTTAGGCGTAAAAAGGTTTTGTTTCTGGTTACCCGACCGACCCATAATTTACCCCTCGACCCATTTATTTTATGAGACTAAAAAACTGATATCCTAATTTCTACTAAAGTTTGAAAAAGGATTGTACAATATGGGACATAAAGAAAAAATCTCATATCACACATGACATTTTTATCATTGAATTTGATAGCAGCAGGTTACATTTCCAAATTAAGTAAAAAAAAAAAAAAAAAAAACAACAAACAAACAGACCTACCGACCCACTGTAACCAGAAACAAGACTATTTATTTAGGCCTTACATCATTTTACAACTCGTGCTAATCAATCTCGGTTTTTCCTGGGTTGGACCATTGCTTTGCGTCTGGGAAGGTCATGTTAAATCCTTGTCCCCAACCAGGTTCGAACCCACAACCTTCGGATCCGCAGTTATATACGTTACAACTTGACCACAGAGCCTTCTCATTTGATTTTAGCTACACAGTAGGCGCAGTATAACTCTATTCTTGAAGTTCTATATTCTTCATATTCTTATTGAAGCATGTACTTTTACTATACTTTTCTATATTTAGAGCATTTGTTCTCTAAAACAGCAAAACTAGTAGAGTGCCCATATAAATGAACATGTATTTTGTATAATACCCCACCCCTTTTTTGCAACATAAAGGAGATAACAAAAAGAATTTGGACAGTGTGTGACGTCATACCGTCGTCATTCTTCCACTTCCAGTGCGGTCCTCTCATCACATTGGCTCCTTTATAAATGCCCGATATCGTCTTGGTGACGGAGTGACTCCGTGGGCTGACCGCGAATCTGAATCAGACAGTGACCAGTGGTCATAATACGAGTTGGGATTGAAATGATAAAAAAGCTCTATAGAGTTAAGATACGAGGTAAGATTGATACGATGTAGGGAACTAACGAGTGCTCTGCCGAGTAGGATAACAACTATCACGTGACTCATGGAGGCAGCTTCAAAGTCGTTCTTTTAAAAATGGCTTCATGGAGACATACGGCGTCATTTATGAGGATAAACTGCATAGTTATTGGACACGATTATAAAATAATATTGAATATTGTTATTTAATGCAACATGTTATGTTTAAATTTTAATTATGCTAAAAGTGTTTATGATTAACATTCATATCATGACGTCACGGAAACGTGTTTGGTAAGGTGCTATTGAAGTTGAGTTGGGTCAATACGAATGCTGATAATAGCTAAGAAAAAGAACAAAATACATTGTTATCCGAACCGAGCATTATGGACCAGACCAGACAAAACAACGGGAAAGCCTTAAAATTGAGCGACATGGAGTGATAGGGGGTGCCCTTAACACTGTGTGACCTCGCCATTGTGGGACCTTAACATTGAGTAAATTTGAAATTAAATTATCTTTACATTTAATGACCTTAAAGCTGAGTGACCTCAACAATGCGTGTATTGACTTTGTTAAAACTCTGATGGGTAGACTTTGCACCAGTAATAGAACTATCACAAGACTGTGCAAAATAGTCAAGGCAAGAACATAGTGGTATTGATAGATACTGTTGTGAAGAGCAAATAATGAAGTTACTAAAGTTACTCCAGACCTTTTTAGGTATTCACATTACAATATTTATATAAATCAAATGAATTTAATCAGACTAAGCATTGTTTTACTTTCCATCTGTTTTATCATTTATAATATGGCGACAGAAATTTCCATCTTACAGACAGTTCACGTGCAATAACATCATGTTCTTTCTTTACTGTAAACAACTACACTTTAAAAAAACAAAAAACAAAAACATTTATCATACTCGGCAAAATGATTTATTTATACAATTGAGGTGCTCATTATATTCAAGAAAAATATCAGTAATGTGTTTGTAGTTTGAAAAAGGAACATTCATTCCATTAGCAGATGTCCTCGGTAGAGTCTATTAAAAGGCATTTATTTAATGGCAATAGAGGACAGAAGTAGATTTTTCTTTTCAGAAAACAGACAAGTTTTTTATTTAAATTTTGCATTTTCAGAACTTCTGATTGCCACAAAAGGATGATTTCTAAATTGATAAAACTTCAACCTAAGCATTTATCAAAGTAAATACGCATGCATTTATAAAGCAGGGACAAAACTCACGCTTTGGCAGCAGACGTGTCCATCCGAAGGAAGCCATGTGTAACATCGTGCTTTCCCGCCATGTAGCACGTGGTACACAGATCGAAGTCGTCACAATCCTGGCATTTCCAGCGGATCCCCTTGATAGGGTCTTCTTTGCAAGAGTCGCATGTGATATGTTCATGGACCACGCCTGTAAAAGTATTTTGCAAGCTTTTAAGTACCGCGGTATCGGCGAGCCTCCACAAATTAAATGACTTATTTTAAAAAGCTCAAACCTGAATCTTTTCAATGTCTACATACGTAATCGAGCTGACTTACAGACTACCCACTAGCTCCACTAGCATTAAAGGTAGTCGATAGTTGACCTGGTTTATATAAATAGCACATGCTTTTTGTGATATTGTTTGTAAGCAGTTATTGTAAAATTTATAATTGTCTTAATAAAGAGTGTCACCTGTTTGAGCATTGTCCAGAATCCTCAGGTCGTATTTGGAGTCCTTCCCGGCTCGGTAGCGCAGTTCCCGGCCCGAGTCCCAGATCACGGTAACTTTCAGGTCCGAGGAACCTTCCTTCGGTATGTATACAATCGTGCCTGCAAGAATGTCACTCATAATCATGATTCCTGCAGAAATGTATCTGAAGCTATGTATTTATAGCCTACCCATTATATTATAATTATAGTGTGATAGATGTAGTTTGTGTAGAGAAGTTACCCCCCTTGTTTGATTTGGCACCCATTTTCCGTCTGCTTGAAACGCTGATTCTAAGGTAAATAATAATTTATTATGAATTCTTTTGTAGTTCATCATTAGAATGATTATTATACAATGGATAGATTATTGTTTTCATGAGGGTTTTCAGGGGAATTAAGGGTTAGTAAGGGTATTTAGAGGATTTTGAATTTGAGTAAATAGGTGTTAATTAAATTATTTATTTCTTTGATTTATCGGTCAATTTTCAGCTCGATCTATAGACGCTCATAAAGCATATTTTCGTGGTTATGTAGGAGGTCATTAAGTATATAAGGAATGATGTTTTCAAGCAAATGCGCGTGAAAGATTCGTCTGCCTTAGTGTTCAATTTCGGGGGGGGGGGGGGGGGGGGGAAATGCCTAACAATTTAAGAGATTATTTATTCGAGACTTTGGGTAGATCTACCGGGTATGGCACAGATTACTGGCTCGGGTTCTCGCAAAGCTAGGTTTGTTCGAGAAATTACAAGATTGGCTGCCAATACCCATTATACTATTTTACAAGGGAATTTAATTTGATTTAAATTTACCAATCAGTGACTTCTTCAGAAAATCTCAAATGAATGCAGCTTTTACAACATCACGATGACATTAAACACACAACATCATTGTAACTATTGGTTATAGACTTTGGCTCTGTATGTGCACAATACTCGTGACAGACCCCTTTCTTATTCACTGTCGAGAACTCAAGACGCCATTTTGGAAATAATATAATAATATTTTGGACTGTTGATGGATTTGGATTTTTTAAATTGTTTTCAATTACCATTGACAATTTATTACATTTAAAGGGAAGATATTGATACATTTGATGATATATTTAATATAAAAGTGAGGCATTGTTTTGTTTATTTTTCTTGCAATAACTTCTTATGCTGGCTCCGTGATACAAGGTTTTCAACTGATTTCGTCGTTTTTTCATGAATCACTACCAGCTACTGTCCAAGTTACTCAAATTTCGAAGATATGCCAACTTCAAATAATATATCTCTGCAAGAATGGCGTTTGGGAAGCCATGGTTTGGATGAATAACAGACAGAATGTTAATGATGCCTAGCTTGAAATAATTCACTTTGATCAGAAAACGTAGAATTTAGTGACTGATTGGCCAAACGGCTCATTCCATCAAAATCTTTGGTCACTTTTAATACGAATTCACGGTAAGTAAAGCATTTACAGGGCCAACAGTTTGTCAGCATGACATTTTATTTGTAGGATTTGAAAATGTTAACTTGATTTTACCCCAAAATGTTTAGAAAATATAAAAAACGGACAAAATCCACTGCGCCTCGCGCTACATGTATATAGTACGACTGTTGTCGTCGACTCCAATTGATGTCTCATTTTCCGATTGAACGGTGTGATCCCTAGACTGGGTAAAGAGAGCGCTGATCTAATCGCCCAGGTTTGCACCCTCCGATGGCTGATTTAAACGCTTCATTCAATGTTGTTGTCTGGGTTATTTCAATCAATTCTGTCCTAATGAAATAAAAGTTTTTGTAGTTATCTGTTCTTGCTTCTGGTACCAGTACATAATTGTTGTTCAAACGGGATTGTCTTGTTATTATATTGTTGATCGTCTGGGTTTAATTTTCCTTTTCCCCCATGTTCTGTATCGCAAATTCTGATGGTGGTCACTGAGATGAGATTCTCTGAGATTTGTAGGCCGAAGTAAGACTTTGATTTAACTTCATATTGTTAAAAAATGTGCCCACCGAGCTGATAGAATTTCTGTGATTTTATTCTTAACTGATATAATATTTCTTTGCATTAAATCACATTCCCTAAGTGTCTGTCCATTTTTCAAGGTTATGCAAGTCATTCTGTAATTTGTTTTTATCTTCTATGTTGTTTATTTCTCTATAGATGAGACGGTCATCGGCAAAAAGATGTACTGAGGACTTTACGGCATCTTGCAGATCATTCACGTTACATATAAAGAGTATCGGACCCAGTCTGTGCCTTGTGGGACACCGAATTTGAGTCTAATACTACCCACATTTTTCTATTTGATAAGAAATTAGTTAACGATTGGTGTATTGGGACTCTTATTCCACATTGTTGAATTTTTTGTTATATCTCTTGTGTAGGACTGTGTCAAAGGCTTTAGAAAAGTCAAGTATTGCCATA